>NJDC01000305.1:101993-133414 GCA_002245475.1 Calephelis virginiensis | reverse complement strand
TAACTAGAAAACCTTTAAATAAACTAAATCTATTTGATTCCGCCATGTTGTTTTCATAAACCAGCTAAATTCTTTTCTCTTTAATTATTGCTTACTCAAATGAATAATTAGTCTTGGATTTTTTTTTTATGATATTGGAAGGCAAACAAGCAGACGGATTTCCTGATGGTAAGAAATTCCCGCCGCCTAAAGACACCAAAGGTGGTAATGGTGCGTTGCCAACTTGAGGCCGGGATTTTAGGCGTCGAGCAAAAGTAAGTTTACCGATTACCTTACCCTCCGAACCGGAACACATCATGACGTTATGGCGGCAGGAATAGGTAAGGCGGTGGTACCAAACCGGGTGAGTCGCTGCGAAACTCGACCACCTAGTCAGATGTCGCGGTGTTAGTGACGGTAAGCCTTTGTTCGCCTTTTACGAGCTGCCGAGCACAGGAAGGCAGATCGTCTATTCTGCAAAGAAGCCCGAACCAACACGGGGAAAAATTTATTTAATAAATATATTTTTTTAATTTTTTAAAGTTAATAAATTAAAAATATTTTATTTCATTAATTCTATGGCTACACTTTGTTTTACAATATGTTTGTTATGGAGCTCCTTTGAGGTGTAGGCTAATGGCTTACCTTGCTAACCTACTTACCTAGGTTGTAAGACACGAGCGTCTGTTTATATGTCAGTAACAATACCATAAACCATCTGGACGAATCGTAGCAAACCGGGTCAAAGGTTTGACGAAGCCTCTTGTTAGTTTGGATTCGCTGAATAGAATACCATCTTTCCTGCATGGTAGCTCGTAAGAAGCGAGCATGGGTTAACTTTATAACAATAGCATTATTAAAAAATAAAATTCGATTGTGCAAACGTAGCAATAATGATATAACGATGTTTTATTTTTTATCCATATTTCGGATATAAAAATTTATTTGAAAAAATTTCTCCAAAGATCACTGCTGCCATGTTTATTTTTGGTAATGCCACTTATCTTAGAAAACTTGTCGCGTTTCTGCATTAATAATACCGAAATATTTGTGGCCACTAGTGGTAAGAGTGCTGTACAGCAACTTGCCCGGGGAGAGATCCAACGCCTCATTTGTTTATCCCATCATGTACCAGTAAGAAGGGTAGGGTAGCCAGTAGTAGTTAAATTGCAAGTGCACAATAGGTATAATATCCCGGCCACAGGACAGTTACCTTTAACATCTATGGTATCTTAAGGCCACGGTTGTCTCTTAATATCATTAGCAGTTTGCTTATTAGCTGTCTTATAACACAAAAAAAACCCATCAACCATCGGTATTATCGCCTTTTTCCGTCATATTGCTTTTTATTATTGAAGGTTAAGAAAATATATGTTAAGGTATAGAAACACATTAAATATTGTAACTGATCTTATAGATGAAGCGGACACAGACCTGGAGACAGACAGGTTGCTCGGCCAACAAAGAACTGATGATCAAGGATTCTTTGATGATAAGGTAATATCTCTTAATATTTTATATTGAAATAATGTCGTCATTTAAATAAATTAGTAGGTCTCCCTGGATTTACACAAATTTATGTAACTCCAAACTTAGCAATTTAAATAGGTACTGTAGTTGCGGGTAGCGATACAAACGTCTCACACTCATTACTAGAGAAATCCTGTTCGCGATCTTGACAAAACAGTCCAAGATTGTAACAAGATTTCACGTAGGAGGTAACATCACGGAGCGAGTCATAGCCGCCCGTAATCGCGCGAGCGTCGTCATGCTGCTTAGATGTGTATCAAAAACCTACCTATAAGTTTGCATTTTACTACTTCATGATAGTACGGACTTGCACTTGTATTATTTACATAATATTAAATACTGGTTACTATAAATCTGCAGTATTTGATACAAAAAAACGCATTTTTTTCAATTATTCTGCTTAATCTCTAAAATCTTGATTCGCGACCAAAATCTCGACCCGAATCTCAACAAGATCTCGAACTGACCAATCTTGATTCAGAAAAAAGACTCCAAGATCTTGAATAATCATGTCTTGGTCCAAGATGGCATTCCCTACTCATTACCACATAATGTAACCTTTAAATAAAATAAGTAATATTAGAACGTAAATATTAATCTATAAATGTGATACATTAGTACCGATTATGTCACTGCATACTTAGCATATCATATATTTTAGCACATGAGATATATCTCGTCTACTAAAGAAACCGTTATATTAAACGGTGTGCAGCTAAGCATGTTATATTTAAATGAAAAAAGATATGTACTGGCGTATGAATTAATTACTGGTGTTATCTTAGTTTTTTTTAAAGTTTTCATTTTGATGTTACTTTGTATTTAGTTCAAAGCAAAATTGTTAAGACTAAGAGTTTCAATTGTGTAATTAATCAACAAAAAGTTATAACTTTGACAAATAACAATTTTCTTATAACATTTTTTTAAGTTCTAAAATAAAACAAACATGCTGAAATGATTTATATATAGTTATATAGATCTAAAAGAAAAAAATGCTAAAATAATTTGATGTCGTCAGTTAACGATAGTTTAACAATAGTTAAATAGGCAATACTGGAAAAGAGTGATGATATTTCTCAAGGATATACTTATGTCACAACACTCTAATATTTTTTATTTTGCCGATTCTTCTAGTTTAATTACTTTTAATATAGTCTTATCACCTTTGTGGCGTCGATTACATGAGGTCTCGGGTTCGATTCACGGGTAACTAATAATGTGTTTTTTTTCAAACCATTAATGTACTGCTGAGTATTTTTATTGTACGCTAAGCGTAATGCACATTAATAAAATAAATACAAAGAAGAAGAAAGTAAGCAACGTATTTATTATTAGCTGACCTGGTACAGATGTAAAATAAGCCTTTATTAGCCTTTATTTTGCTAATTCCGCGTCAGCAGTGTAACTGTTGTGGCAAATAATCCTCCAAACGACACAGAATGTGACAAGCCTAACTGACGTTCCCACCGCCCACCTCCGCGACCAGAACACGAATAAAGGAAGATCTCGGGAAACAATATAAATTGTCACTTTAAAAATATCTGATCTAGTACATTTACTATATTTTAGTGTGATTTTAGTAAAAAATTGGAGTGAGTTACCCTTATCACTTTGGGGTATGAAAATAGATAGTAGTCGATTTTCAGACCTACTGTATATGCATATAAAATTTGGTGAAAATCGGCAAAGCCATTTTGGAGGAATATGGTAACTAACATTGTGACACGAAAATTTTATATGTAATACTGGCTAACATATGACACAAACCCTATGTATAAGATAAAATATCTTCACGCTCGTATTCTGGAAGTTGTTTGCATATGTACAGTCACCTATGATTTGCTGAAGTACGTAGTGTGACAATGAAGGGTTCCAAATCTAACGACAACCGGGCGCTCATCATATCCCGAGCAACGATGATTTTTTATTAGAAAATTAAAAAAAAAAATTTAGTTACCCTACCCGTGAATCGAACCCCAGACGTGATATATTCGACGCTACAAAGGTAATAACACTATATTAAAACTAATTAAACTATAACAATCGGCAAAATAACATAACATTAATAGTGTTATGATATAAGTATGTCAATGAGAAATATCATCACTGCGTTCTAGTATTACCTATTTTAACTATCGTCACAGCATGTTTTTTTTTACATCTGACAACATTAAAAAAATAAAATGAAATAAAAAATTAAAAAAAATATATTTATTTGTTTAAGTATGTAAATGAGAAATATCATCACTGCATTCCAATATTACCTATTTTAACTATCGTCACAGCATGTTCTTTCTTACATCTGACAAAATTAAAAAAATAAGATGAAATAAAAAATGAAAAAAAGAAATTTATTTATTTGCTTAATGTGTGTGTTAGAAGCTGTTTCAAAAATGTAATTGCTTATACCAATATATTCTATCACATTGTGGTGTGCAAATATTTTCACAATTATACAAGTATAACATATGTTTTAATATTTAAACAATTTTTTAAAATATGATTAGGTTTAACCCTTACTACCATAAGCTACCGCCTAAATCATTCCAACAAGTTTGTTTTATTTTTGAACTGACTTAAAAAAATATTACAAGAAAATTGTTTTTGTTAAATTTATAACCTTTGGTTGATTAATTACACAAGAAAAACTCTAAAAGTCTTAACAATTTTGCTTTGAAATAAATAAAAAAAAATTAAAAATAAAATAAAATCTAAGGTAACACAAATTAATTAATTCATGCGCCAGTACATAACTTTTTTCATTTAAATATAATATGCTTGGCTGCACACCGTTTAATATAACGGTTTTTTAGTATACGAGATAATATTCAAGTGCTAAAATAATATAATATTTTAATTTAAAAAAAAAACAATTAATTGATACGTCAGTTATTTTTAAATAAATAATCTATACACAGGTTCATATAGTGTGGTACCAAATGATTCACTAACAGATGAGGTAATACACAGTTCAGTACTGAGGCTGACCGTGCAATCGGCTTGAGTCGGAACCGCGCGACCTTGCTCTCCTATTAAACTATGTCATAGATTAACTGCTGAGTTTAATGCCTACTATGCTTTGCCTCCCGACAAAAATATAAGATAATAAAAATATTTGACTTATTCGTTGCATATATTAAATTTAGTTTATTTATGCAAATGATTAACTGGAAAGTGAGCAATAAAAAAAACTAAAAAATGGAAGTAATCTTATGGATTGAGACATTTTTTTAAAATTTTTATCTAGAAAAATCTTTGTTAAATGAAAATGTCATACATTTTAAAAATAAAAATAGTAAATAAAATTGTTCCTACAATATTTGTTTTAATGAAGTGTTATGAAAAATGCCGTTTTATTTAACTTCCATTTATTTAATAACTAAATAGATGTAAGAGATAAAAATAAATATCGAGGCGCAACTATTGCAGGTGTGAACATGTGGTCAAACACTTCTAGCATAATGGAATAATTTCTAAATTTAATGCACATTTATAAGCAAGCGTGTCTGAAAGTTACATATTCTATGTAATGCATGTGTAATCAGCATGTTAAACTAAACGGTGAGCGAGCAGTCATCATTATCATAACGTCGGACGCGAGTGTGTTTACAGTGATAACGCTATCACGCTGAGAAATGACCAAATGTTACGATAATGTATTGCCATTCGACGGCACTAATCGATAAATAATCTTTAGTTCTTTAACGTTATGACAAAATGAGTGAAATTTTTAGTTGATCAACATTAAATACCAACATTAAGAATACTTTGACATTAAAATGAGTGAAAATACAGAGTTAGTTGATAAAGATATCACAATTAAAAACGTCGACTCAGTGTTCGTGACTGAAGAAAATACACATTTAATGAATTGCGTATCGGATGAAGTAAATATTAGTGCTTGCAAAATAGACAATGTAGAAGACGTTAGTAATTTAGTGAGTGAAATTGTTAGTGGTGAAAGTTGTACTACTGACAGTGAAATAAATGTAAATTGTAATAAAGATGAAAGTTTGACTGAATCATGTAGTGAACAAAGATCACATCTGCTAAGTGAATCAATTAAAAGTGAAGTGAACATACCTAGCGTTGTTGTTGAAGATGGTGCCAACATTAAAGACAATGACAAGGTTTTTATTTTTGGTATTTTGTTTTCAATATAATATTTCTCTTTAGGTTTATTGATATTGATAAATAAAATAAATTAAAAATAATTTATTTGTTGAAGATGTGTGTTAAAAGTCGTTACAAAAATATTTAATTATACCAATATATTTTACTCATTGTGGGCTACGAATAATTAATAATTAACTATTTTCATCAAATTTGTAATGTTTTAAAAATTTCAAAATGTGATGATCAGGTTTAACCCTCTCCACAATCATCTAGGTCTACCGTGAACTACCAACTTTTCCAAACCTAGCCAGTCAAGATAAGCAACGATAAAAACAAACTCTTCGGTAACCGAAATTTAGTATATTTATGTTATGAAAAAAATATATATCAATTAACTTTTTCTGCAAACAAAAAAAAATAATAATCATTAATACCATGAGAAAATAAATCTAAAAACACATCCAAGATCAATTAAATATCATTAATATAGAGCATTAAATGTGACGTCCTGCATAAGAAACAAGTGCTCAAAATTCAGGTAATTAAATAAATTATAATTATACTACCTACAATTGGTCATTTTCTAAGTACACATTATTTAAACGAGTATGAATATTTGTAAATATAATGGAACATAATTAAGTATGTAGGTAGGTGTACCTAGTGCAACTAATGGACCTTTACTTTTAATAGTGAAGTGATATGAAAGGCAGAGCGATGTTCATATGTTTTAAGCAAATTATACAAGGTTTTCTCAAATTAGTTAACGATATTTCAGCTAGGGACTCGGAATAGGTACCTAGAAATGTAAAAAAAATAATAAAAAACAATTATAAATAAAGTCAGTAAATTAAAAACATAGGCTTTAGCTGTTTGCCGTACATGCCACTGGACGATGACCTTTGAATATCCAGCCTCAATTTCGTGCACTAATTTGAAAATGCCTTAGGTATATAAAAAAAAAGTATCTCTACGCAAGAAGTAAGCAGAGGCACAACGACGGCACTTACGACTAGTCGAAGACACTAAGTTCCATGTGATAGGTGGCAATCCTTTTGCCAGCCGGGCTCATATCCAATACCAGGCAATATTATTTTTTTAGAAAATCAAAAAATACATATTTTTTAAATGTTTATTGTTGGCCGACCCGGGGATCCAACCCGGGAACTTTAGACGTAAAGTCCTTTGCCACAAAGGCAAATTATATTATTTTTATTATTTAGTCATGTCAAAGGAAAATGTTTTTAACAAGGACTGTCTAGCTCCAGGCACGCATGATACGAGTACATTTATAACGGCGTGACGAACGTCAACGTCGCCAAATCTTCTTGGCGTTCAATTAAAAAGCCATTTTATTAATTCGAGACTCTAAATTTAAATAAGACTTTATTTGCCGCATTAAAAATCACGGGTCATATCAAGATCAAGTCAACGCGAACATTTGCATATTTATGTATTTGTACGTACACATTTAGATTTTTATAAAAATTAACTCTAAAGATTGACTGGCAAAAAACACATAGTACTTAAAATCCTTTTTTGTACTCACTTTATTTGAAATATGTGCTATCAATAAATATATATAATATCCACAATAGTTTCATTTTTATCGTGACTGTGCACGTTACTATACATGTTGAAATGACGTACCATTTTTGGTAGTATTAATTGATATAGTAATGTCAAGGGCTTTATAGCTTATGTTTATGGATGTAATATAATACTTTGGATATTCAATATTTTTTTAGTTGGTAGGGAAATTTATTGATCCTTGAAATAAAGAGGATTTTTTGTGCTACGGAATACTGCATTCTCAGTTAATTCTTAAAAAAAGGTATCTTCACGCCCATATCCCCGAAGAGGTAGGCGGAGGCACAACCAGGGTACCCACGACAAGCCGAAGATACTAAGACCCACAGTGTGATAGGTGGCAAGCCCATCGCCAACCGGGCATATATCCTATCCCGAGCAACATTTTTGTTAGAAAATTGGAAAAATCCAATTTTCGTTTTGTTGCCCGACCCGGGATTCGAACCCGGGACCTCATGGAGTCAAGTCCAACAACTGAACCGCTAGATCACAGAGGCGATCTTTAAAAAAAACTACTCAAATATTGTTTAATGAGCGAACTCCAGAGCAGAATCCAAACAAATTCTCGCTATGTTTCTTTTTATAAAATAATGGGACTAATATTATATCTCTATTTTAAGGAGATTGTTAAGTATATTTTAGATAATTAAAACCGACTGAATTTCATTAACTTAAACTTACTTTTGCTCGACTCCTAACATCCCGGCCTCAGGTTGGCAACGTACCATTACCACCTTTGGTGTCTTGAAACATTGAAAAAAATATATAACGAAACTAGAGATTATCGTTTTTGAATTTGGTTAAACATCTAACTAATTTTTGTTAGAGACAACCAATTCGATCAATAAAAATATTAGTTAAAAATAAGCGAATTTTAATTTATATTTTTTTTATTTGGAAAATTTAACAATTTAAAATGTTCATATTGGAATTTGTATGCTTAAAAGTAATTAATTATTTTATTGCCATACAATTTTCTAAATTTGACAAAAAAATACTGGTATATTTCGAGATACATTACGTACATAATAATATAAAGATCACATTTCGTTGTATAGATGCAAATTGGAGAAGACGATGTATTATTATGATGTTTAGTATTTATAGTGCATCCGGACACTTTGAGGTAACAGAGTAAACGTGGTAATAGTGCGTTGCCAACCTGAGGCCGGGATGTTAAGCCTCGGTCAAAAGTAAGTTACCGGCTACTTTATCCTTCGAACCGCAACACGTCAACGCCATGCGCTGACGTTATGGTGGCAGGAATAGATAAAGCGGTAGTTCCAATCCGGGCGAGTCGTTGCTAAATTCTACCACCTAGTCAGATGTCACAGTGTTAGTGACAGTAAGCCTATGCTCGCCTTTTACGAGCTGCCTGGCAGGAAGCCAAATGGTCTTCTCTGCAACGGAGCCCGGACCAATACGTTGGAATTTAAAAGTAGTTAAATTGTATGTTTTGATTTTTCAGGGTTGGCGTAAACCGAAATCACGAACAGTTATGCCATCTGGCGGTTCGACGGGGACAGCTCGAGACCAACACGGCCATGATGCTGGTGACCATCGAGATGATGAGACCTTGCACAATGGAAAGGTAATTTCTTAATTATATACAAAAAGGGTACTGAATGTGAAGGAAGCCAGACAGGTTTGTCAGGATCGTGAGGTCTGGCACTTGATACACCTTTGCCTACCCCGTAAGGAACTTGGCGTGAAGATGTGTGTGTGTGTGTGTGTGTGTATGTGTGTGTGCGTACGTGCATGCACGTGTGTGTGTGTGTGTAGACAAAAACAACTTCCTATGGAAAGAAATTGTTGGTGTTCAAATGAGAAAGGGCATGCTCCGTGGTTCGGTCATGTGGAAAGAATGAGAGATGAAAGATTGATAGAGCAGATATACAATGCGAATGTGGATGGATGTAGGTACCCGGGGAGACCTAGGTTGACATTTCACGATCAGATCACTCTGGAGTCATCCGAAGGTGGTGTAAGAGTCTCCGAAACCGGCGTGTTTGTGTGAAAAGGATAATGAATGTCGAGGAAGCAAGGCAGGTTTGTCAGGATCGTGAGAGTTGTCACTCGATAATCTCTGCCTACCCTGTAAGGGACTTAGAGTGAATATATGTATGTATGTATGTAACAAATTCCTAAAACAAAGTATTTAGAATGATCGTCACAACAACATATCAAAAGGAAAATTCGTTGATAACTAATCGTCATTATGTTTATGACGTTCTGACCAAAGGTCGACTTTAATTTGTTGAAGCAACCTTTTGTTTACAGATTATACTTCTTAAAGAACCAGATGAAATATTTACTTAAAGTGACCTCGTCTCGTTCTATATTAAACGTTGTTTAGAATAAGCATACTAAAATTGAGCTTGATCGCATATATCCGAACAATTTAGACCAATTTGTCAAAGTAGCGCCTGGTGAATAATATTAAATATTTCTGGACAAGTTACACAAATTAAATCTAATCCCACATAGCAAATTTTATGCTTGTGCTATGGGTGTTAGTCAACGATACTAATACATATAAATACTTAAATAGATACCAGAATAAATTTAATAAACACTCAGACCCGGAAATGCAGACATTTAAATGATTATTCCACAAATGCCTCCCCCAAATGTCAGTGTAGTTAGGCGTGTACGCTAACCACTCGACCAATGAGGCGGTGAATGAAAAAAAAATGAAACAATTCTATTCATATTTTTAGAGCACAAGAACGAAACTCTCAAGAGTCAAATTCTAAATGTTTTGACTCAATATTTCATGCTTATACAATGTGATAAATATTTAGCCAACATTTTCTCTTTACTTGTTTTTTTTTTCACTGGAAGCGATAATCACGTGTTTGTAAAAAACTATATTATATATTTATAATTCGTTTTTACCTTTTTTAAGAATAAACTTTCTGTATCAAATAATATTCAACTAAGAAACAAAATTTTAACTTGTTTTCTTCAGTCTGTTGGGTCTTCATTTTGATTTTGTACCTACTAAAAGTAATAATATTATGTTTTAGGAAAAGGACAATAAGAAGAAAAACAAAAATAAAGAAGGTAATTATAGCTCATATTTAAGTTATCTCGTAACCATGTAAAAAATTATACTTGCAATTGTCTTCTTGTTACAAACCAAAAATTGATACTTAATTACAAAACATTGTTTCTAATTTGAACCCCCTTGCCTTCTCATACTAGACAAACTTAGGAAACGAAAAGGATGGAATTTTGTCAACACTATTTTTTCCAGAGTACTGGTAGTCACATAGACTGTAATAGTATGTGGTGCAGTTAAACATAGTATAACTGCAGTTAAAACGATCTTACTTTCAATATTATGTTGTTTTATTAAACTTAATCGCCTCTGTGGTCTAGCGGTTCAGTTGTTGGACTTGACTGCATGAGGTCCCGATTTTCTAATTTAAAAAAAAAGTTGCTCGGGATTGGAAATGTGCACAGTTAGCGATAGGCTTGCCACCTATCACATTGTGGGACTTAGTGTCTTCGGCTAATCGTGGGTGCCCTGTTTGTGCCTCTGCCTACCTCTTCGGGGATAAGGGCGTGAAGATACTTTTTTTTACTTTTTTTTATTAAACTTTAACACCCAGGAATATGTGCAACTCAAAAACTACTTCTCAGGTTTTGATCAGATTTGAATGGCACCAACGAGAAAGCTCCTACTTTCAAACAAAGAAAGTATTATCAAAATTGCTTCATCGTGCAAAAAGTTTTGAGATGACACATAAAAAATCTTACAGTAATTGAAAACCTTCCTTTTGGAAGTCGTTTTGAAAACGACAAATGTATTTTTGAGCAAGATTTAAGTCTCGGTCCATGCATTGTTTGTTTCCAAAATCTAATATCGATGTGAAAGCCTCTTTGAATATGTCGATGCATAAATAGCTCCATTGATTTTTTTTCTTCCTTACTAATTATGATATATTTTTATCGCTGTCATGGATGTTAATTAAAATGGTGAGTAATTTGCAAAAAATCATATGAAATACAAAAAAAGTAAATTGCTATGTTGTCTATGTTATTTATTATCCACGATTAGGCTATTTTAAGTCGTTCAAAAAGAAGTGGTAACTTTATATAAATAAAGAAATAGTATCATTCATATAAATAAGAAGCACCTTAATGGTAACACCACAGAGTTATGAATTGCACAGTAAGCAACACAGTTAACTCACGCTACAATTACAATGTATTGAAATGGCGTTAGATCTCTGCGTCGTTAATAATACTAATGTTCTGTACCTAAACAGCAAGTTTTTGTATAAAAAGTAGCATACCCAAAAATATGAAGATAATAAGAAAAAATATAACGAAGTTTTGCAGGTTTTTAGACATGGTTCGATGTCCCTGGTACGATTCCCGGGTGGGACAACAAAAAGTCAACGATTTTTTTTTTCAAATAAAATGAAACAGCGTTGGCGGGGATTGGATATGTTCCCGTCTTTTTATAAGGAGAAGTCGCAAACAAGCACACAGCTCTTCTGACAGTAAAGATGACCGTGGCCTATAGACACTATAGTGTCATCGCCGTCCTATGGTCGAGATGTTATACCTATTGTGCAAGTCTACCGGCTACCCTACCATCCGGACCGGAACATGGCAGAGCCATTATGGTGGATGGAATAGGCGAGATGGTTTATTCCTACAAGGCAAGCAGCTGCACGATACTCTGCCACCAGCGTGTTAGTAGTTATCTATATTTTAACTAGTGTACGCCTCTTACATGGGCCTGGCGAAGAAGCAAATGGTCTATTCCATTCAGCAGACCCGGACCAACACGGGGAAAACGTTCCTAATAGGTTTGCCACCTATCAAATTGTAGTACTCTTTGTGTCTTCGGTTAGTCTCCCATTTTGGGGATACGGGCGTGAAGATATTTTTTTAGACTTGTATTAATATTTGATACAAAAACTATTTTTTTTGTATTTAAAAGAAACTTTGTTGTTTAGATATGGCGTCAGTTCTCATAGAGGGAGTGCTGTTCCGTGCAAGATATTTAGGGTCTACACAACTGGCCTGTGAAGGACAACCAACTAAGGCCACAAGAATGCTACAAGCTGAAGAGGCAGTGTCTAGGATTAAGGTATGAAACATATATTTTGCTTGTTTCTTTTTGATTTTGATAATATTTTACCATTTTTTTCTTAATCCGGTTTTTCAAAACTAAATGTTTTTGAGATAATTTAAAAAAATAATTTACTCACACATGTAGTTTTTGTGTAACATTTCCTGTTTATCCTTTTAATAAAAGAAATTAAATAACAAAATATGTTTCTATTCTATATGGCAACTTCCAACTTTTTAAGAATATGATTCAGTCAATTTATTTTAACGATCATATGTTTAATGGGTGTGTGGTGTCTTCGTTTACTAAGTATTTTAAAAATTGCTAGATAAAAAAACGTACAACCCCATGTATTGCGTTAACCTGTAATACCTTACACACATACATAAATCAATGAAAAAACAGTATACGTAATTGCGAAAAAATAGGTTTTCAATTTATTATAATTCTGTAGATTGAATATGTAAATTTTTAAATTATTTATTATATTTTATATAAATTGCTTAGTTTATATAAATTTTCGCACTTTATTATTACTGCGACCACAACCTGTGTACTATAATAACACATTGCCTTTTTTATACGTACCACAGTTTGGCGCCACTTTCATATCAAAAAATAAAAAAATAAGTTTGCTGTGTTTTTTATTCGCCCAAATCATATGACACTAGTTGCCTTTTCTCTGAATGCCTTTAGACTTATTTTCAAATTATACGGGTTATACTTTTTCAAGTAAACTTTATACAAAATTCGGGTTTGCTATGTATCTATGGAAGTCCCGCCTCTTATTACGTAGTATTTATATACTCTTTGATATGTACGGTTATATAAGATCAGGCATTCTCACAAGAACAACACACTGTTGCCCGTGTGAATCGGTGACACATATCTCTGTAGTTGTATTATACGAGTATGAAATTCCCTATTTCAGTAAAATTGTAAATTGAAAATCTATACAAGTACAATTTATCATAGTACTCGTACCTGTCAACTGTGCACGTCCGCTGGAATGCGCCGCAAGCGCTCAGTAGCGATACCATCTTTGTTATCGTTATTTTAATTACATTAAAATTAATAAAAAATGACAAATGGCGTCACAGCGCGAGGTACACAGTTAATTCGTACGAGTTGTATATCGCGTTTCAAAAATTTGTCTCAACATTAACATTTAAATTCTTAAATTGATAAATAAGTAAAGGTGACTCATAAACAGGGCTGGACTGACCCTCAGTTCCACTATTAAGTACTTGCCCTTGCCCATTACATAAATCCTAAAGTCCTTAGGGTAAATTCTAATATTTTGAAATGTGGATCTATGTAACGGGTACATTTTTTTCGGAGCTCAGGGCTGTACTAAGCAGATGTGAAATAAGTCTTTATTTTGCTAACTCCCCATATACAGCGTAACTGTTGTGCCAAATCATCCTCCAAGTGACACAGAATGTGACAAGCCTGACTAACGTTTCCACCGCCCACCTCCGCGACCAGAACACGAACGAACTCGGGAAACAAAACCACTTGTCACGTCCTTAGCCAACTTGGTCGGAGAACTCACCACAGAGAACACCAAATCGCACTCCATTAGAATATTCATCGCATTATTCATTCATTTCGCATAGAGTGCGATTTGGTGTTCTCTGCGGTGAGTTCTTCAATAAAGTTAGCGAAGGACGTGAGAAGTGGTTTTGTTTCCCGATTTCGGACTCTAGTCGTGATCTGGTCGCGGAGGTGGGTGGTGGAAACTTTAGGTAGGGTTGTCACATGCGAGGGACGTGACAATTTATATTGTTGCCCGAGTTCTTCCTTTATTCGTGTTCAGGGGGCTGATTATGTATCTCAGTTGCCAACTAAAATGGAAAAGTGTGCATCAAATAGCTGTCAAATGACGTGTTTTATATTTGCTATCTCCAGTGACCAACAGCAATACAGTAGAGATAGCAAACATAAATGACGTCATTTGATGTACACTTTTGCAGTTTGAGTTGGCAACTGAGATACATAATCACCCCCCTGGTCGCGGAGGTGGGCGGTGGCAACGTTAGTTAGGCTTGTCACATTCTGTGTCATTTGGAGGATTATTTGCCGCAACAGTTACACTGTTTACGCGGAATTAGCAAAATAAAGACTTATTTCACATCTGTTATAATGTATAAAATAGCACTTATCCAGTCATAAAAAGACTTTAACATGCTAATTTAACAATTTAAAGGTTAATGTTGAAGTACAGTATTTTTCACAAAATCTTACGATATTTCATTAAAGTCAAGTAATTTCATGCTCGTTGTGATTAGTGTTTTGAGAATGCTAGTGGAGTTTCCTTTACCCCTACCTTTTTAAATTTGCCATTGTATACTCAGCTAGTATTAGATAATGACATTCAGGTTTGGTCATGTCCGCCAAACCGTTTTTGCTCTTATTGACTTGGCACTAGAGTATTTTTTACAGTGTGTTCCTCACCCCTCGACCTGACCCAGGAAGATTGTCGGAACCCGTATTGGCCGGCTAGCCTCCTCCGGATATGTTTGCTATTCTATCGCTTGCTGTGCTTTGTGCTATGCTTTTTTTTTCAGGTAAAATAACCCGAATTAAATCGTCGGTTGTGATTTAAAGCATGCATTCTGGAATTCATGCACTGCTCCATAAAATTTGTTTGGATTTTTGTCGTTATTTTAAAATTTGAATTCATCGTGTTTTGTTTTATTTGCTGAATCCAATGCCGTAGTATGTAGGTGATCAAAGTAGGCTAGTATATTGAAAATTATATTGAAGGTGCCATTATCCACGTCCGATTTCATAAGCACGTAGCATGAAACACAACCCGATTCACACCGGCTGTGGTGGCCCAACCCGAAACATATGCAGGAACTGCACGGACGTCGGACTAGCTTTCACTGCATACTGAAAACCTTATTCTTACATAGTTAGGTTGGTTTTGGTCAGGTACGCTTTCATAATGAAGAATCGCTCGCTTCCCACATATCATTGTCAAATTGTGTGTTTTCGAGTTGTTTTGCTTGCTTGCGCGATTATAACAAAATTGGCTTACTTTGTGATGCATTTTCAAAATCATGCTCCCAAAATTTACTTAACTAAATAACATTGTCTTCTTTATAACGTAAAGAAGGATATTTTTAAAAACTAAGTTTTAAATTAAGAAAAAGTCCTTTTTATCCACGAAATTAAATAATAAACTTCGATTATTTGAAAATTCAACAAGAAATAAAAATAAATACATGTAAAGAAAACATCTATAAATAATACAATATTAAAAACAATACTTTGAATTTAGCTGCAATTTTTCGGAAAGATCTTTTCACTCCCCTTGCTACGAAGAGATAAAGTAATACTCTTGCAAAAAGACATTCTATGATTAGTTTGGTAGTTGATTGATTTCGTTTTAAGTAGCTTAATTACTATTCATTAATACAAAATATTGTTTACAATAATACAGTAGACGATTCCAGTAAATATATTCTAATTCTCGAAATTCAAAAAGTTTAGTTAAATACGCAATATTCAAAAAGTTATTGTTATTAAATATTAGGTTATATAGAGACAGGAAATAAAAATGCATTGCTTCAAAGTAAAGAGCTTTGCTACGCCCAACGTTTTTACTAACGTTACGAAAAAGAAGAAAAAACTCAAGCAAAACGACGCGACACGCTGTGTCCGCGTGGGACAGCGGGACATTGGGTATGTGCGGAGTCGAGGAGGCTAGTCGGTTACTTCCCACAGTGGGGGTGCGAGGGGCCATACTCGGGCGTGTACGCGGCCCCGGCTGCGGTCTTCCGACTCTCCTTCCTGGGCTCGGTCGAGGTCGAAGAAGACTCCAGGCGCCGCAAGAAGAGACCCAAAAAGAATATGGTAGAAGAAGCCGTCACTAAGATAAAGGTGGTTTGGCGGTATACATGATTTTCCCCGTGCACTTGAATTGAATTATATCTGTTTGATGTTATGTCCTTGTATTACAAATCTATGTATTTTTCATCTCCTTCATTTGAACACATGCATTCATTAGAGATTAAGATATACAGTAAGGTTATATAAGTTGGCCTTTTCAAATGTTATTTTCATTCGAATTTAAATATTTTTTTATTAGTTTCGTTATGTAAAACTATAAAATAAACAGAAATATTTCTAATACATGTTTTTCAATAATAGTGTAAACTTTTGCTTTCCGTGATTGCCGCTTTCTTTCTCTCTCTCTTTCTAACAACTATATAATGGCTAAATGAAAATAGTGTCTTGTCAATAATGAATTTGTAAATAACTAAAAATACAGTAGTATTGATATTACAGTAATATTTATGTTAAAATAATATAAATATGTATTTTTTGAATGAATGAAAACAAATATACCTAGTTGGTTTACCGCCCTTTTCATTGTAGTACTAAGTTTCTAAGCGTCTTGAGAAAATTACCGGTCATATTAAATTTCTGTTTCTTACTAGTTGTTAGGTGGATTTCGCACTGCATTGCAAACCTATGCGGTATGCAGTGATGCGGATTTTAACTTTGTACGAAAAAGTCTTGTTTTGTATACAAAATCTGCATTTCCGTGTGGTGCGGTCCGTAGAGTATGCCACACTGAGCTTCACAATACCGTATGGATTTTACAAAAGAAAGCAATAGATTTCGATTTAGATAGATTTTGTTTCTGACATAGAAAAAAGGCCGGCAATATAAAATATGAAGTATACAGTGTTCTACTCTATGTTCGGTTTGACGTTCAAAAGTTTAATGAACTCCGGACGTAGCAAATACGGTGCAACTTGCACTGTAGCTCCGGACGGAGTCACGCGCAGGGAGCAAAACATACGGTAGTGCGGTTGCGTGCTCCCGCATCCGCATGTCGTCCATTGCTCTTGCACACCTGAGCGGTGTGCGACGGCAGTGTAATGCCTGCTCTCTCTCTCTCTTTCTATTTGGAAGTTCGCGGGAAAAGATAAAGAATCAGCTTTTCTTAAACTTGAAAACGTTGCCAACTCATATATGATTATTTATTACATACTGACGAGACAAATATAACATTAAGATAGACGTCTTTATTACTACGCTACATATGTAAAAAGCACAAAAGTAAAAAAATCATTTAAATATAAATATAAACCTAATTTAAAAATAAATTCAAGCAATTCTAATTTATTTTTTCCTATTATTATTCTGTAAATTATGCGTAATATTGGGTGTTGATACATTATTTTAAAACTAAGTAATTAAAAAAGCTAACAATGTTAGGCCTACTCGTATTAACCTTATCGACTTGCAGACTTTATCACGTTGAAATTAAGACAAAAGTACAATAATTGCTCTACCTCGTAATTGTCTAGGTTAACTCAATTGTTATTTAAAATATCTTAAATACTATGTAATTTTTAAATAAAAAAATACTATTTTAATCACCTATTTGTTAAATTTTTGTCTTAATTTTGCAAAACCAAATTTTTATATAGCAAAATATAAAAATTTTGGTATAAACTTCGAAAAAGTATTGGTCAATAACTTATTCAGTTTTAAAATTTGATCTAGTATAAAAATCATAAACTGGACGTACTGCTAGCATACAGTAAGACTTTAGAAGAATTTCAAAGTTCACCCACACAGTGAAATATGTTCAATGCTTTAAAAATTATCGACTTCGAAAACTGCAACCTAAATTAGGGAATAATAAAAATAATCTAGCATTTTTATAGATACTGTTTAATTATATTTTTAAACAAACACAGAATGTGTTTGTTACAAATAATTTTGAAACTTCTAGCTTTAAGATCTTAGCGTGCATGTTTCAAGTAGAAATCTTTGTTGATGTTTGTTTAATTATTCATACCCTTTGTTAACTTGTTAATTTTTTCACACGCTTACATGGGACTAACAGGCTTTGGTAAGTTCATTTTAATTAACATACGTTGTACGTTAAGTAAAAGAGCTATAAAATGTATTTCTTAAAAAACTTTTTACTTAAATGAAAAAAATACTGAAATATTTCTACCTAACAAATGTTAGCCATGCAGGTCTAGTTTTGTTAAGAATATTTTAATTGGTAAGACACAGATTTATTTTCAGTTAATGGTAATAAAAGCATAAACATAGCATTCTTCCCATGTTGGTCCGGGCTCCTTTGTTGAATAGACCATCTGCCTTCCTGGCCGGCAGCTCTTAAAAGGCGAGCACAGGCTTACCGTGACTAACACCGTGACATCCTACTAGGTGGTAGAGTTTGGCAGCAACTCACGCGGATTGGTACCACCGCCTTATCTATTCCTGTCGCCATAACGTCAGTGCTTGCCGTCGACGTGTTCCGGTCCGAAAGGTAAGGTAGCCGGTAAACTTACTTTTGCTCGAGGCCTACCATACCGGCCTCAGGTTGGCAACGCACCATTACCACTTTTGGTGTCTAGGCAGCGTGAATTTCTTACCATCAGGAAATCTGTCTGCTTGTTTGCCTTTCAATATCATGAAAAAAATACTGAGACTTTTCCCGAGTCTCTAATGTACTCTAATCCAGAGTTTGTATTTCAAGTCAAACGATGCTTTTCTTTTCTAGGCTCCTGAAGGTGAAAACCAACCAAGCACAGAGGTAGATCTCTTCATATCAACGGAGAAAATTATGGTTTTAAACACGGAACTAAAGGAAATTATGATGGACCACGCTTTAAGAACGATATCCTACATCGCGGATATCGGGGATTTAGTGGTGCTGATGGCACGTAGACGATTCGTACCACACGAAAATGATTCGGATCAACCAAAATTGAACCGTACTCCAAAGATGATATGTCACGTTTTTGAAAGTGAAGAGGTACGTAAGCTTTGAAAATGTGTTAACTATCATTACAATGTTAAATGATATGATGCACGGTAGTAACCTGTAAAGGTGCTGATTGACTTGAGTATTCACTTGTAACAGGACATCGAGCGTTCGCCGTTTTTATATTTGTCGAACTGAACAACGAGCCAAGCCAAACATTACTATGAACATTCTAGTGAACGTTCTAGTCGATGCTCGTTAAAAAAATATTCTTCACGATGATGTCAGACTTGACGGTTGCGTATGCTGCAATTATGTTCAGTGGTAATTGTCACTACGCGACAAAAAGAAACAGAGCAACAGGGATGCAGGGAGAGACGTCTCAGAGCGAACGACCGAAGTTTGGCTCGGCAAAAAGCTCGAACAATCCTCACTAGAATGCTCGCTAGAATGCTCGATAGAATGGCTCGCTAAAATGTTCTCGTTATTTTTCTGTGATGTAACATTGCGAATGTGTAACATTGAAAATGATGTAAATGCTCATTACAAGTGAATGCTCAAGTCTATCAGCACCTTAAAGCGAATATCAGAGATTTCGACTCAGTGATAGTTTACATTTAAATTATACTACACAAGCACAGAGATGCTTTGTACTTTGACTTCCACGTAGTAGTAATTGATTAATACACGTTATAAATTTATAAAAGATTTGTGCATGGACATTGAAAATGTTGAAAGAATATATTTGGAACAACCCAAACCTTAAATGTATTTTGAAACTCTTGACTGTTTATACCAAACACAGAAAAGCATAAAATTGATTTTGACCAGATTTTTGATATTTTTAATTTAATATTTAATCCGTATTTATCCTGTACATGAAATCCTTTAAGTGAAAGTATATCGTCAATAAAATAAATAAGTATATAATGACAAATCTAAAGATATAGTTTAGTAATATCATTAATTAAAATAAAACACCTTAAGGATCAAAAATGTGACATAATTGAACGCTGTTACCAATTCACGAAATGAGAAACTAAGTTCAAGGTCTTGCACGTCTGAATAGTTAAAAATTTTAACTATTATTAAGAATTGAGAAAGTTGTTCAGTGTAAGTTTAAATGTATTTTAACTTGACTACAAACAAGGGTTATATGTTTCTCTCTGTATTCCATACATAAAATATATCGCAAATATACCCTTGGCTGATACGATAGAGGTATTGTTAGATTTTTAAGTAAGGGTTTTAGATACACAAGTAAAAATAGCATAGCGGGTGGTAAATGCTATTGTTTGAAGTGTTTCTTGTTCTGTTTATCACTTTATAAATAACGTAACAAGGAATAATATAAGTATCAAATTTACTATCACTACATTGTATAAAACAATATTCCTCTGTCCCTTTGTATGCTTAAATCCTTAAAACTACGCAACGGATTTTGATGTGGTTTTTTTTTTCATAGATGATGTGATTGAACTGAAAGGTTTATATGTATATTTCATAACCGTGCGAAGCCGGGGCGGGCCGCTAGTTTAATAATAATATTAACAACACTATTGTTACCTTAATTTTTTAGTCTACTTTTTAAAATAACACTTTTTATTTTAGGCACAATTCATAGCACAATCCATTGGACAAGCTTTTCAAGTAGCGTATATGGAATTCCTAAAAGCAAATGGTATTGAAGATCATAGTTTTGTCAAAGAGATGGACTATCAGGAAGTTTTAAATAGCCAAGAGATATTTGGTGATGAACTACAAATGTTTGCTAAAAAGGTCGGTCATATTTATTACAATGGACTGGTATTCTTTAGAAACTACTTTACTTCGATATAAAAATAAATGTTATAACGTGGTAACAACACAATAACAGACCAAATTACCAGAAAATAAGCAAAGCCTATGACGTGGATGTTAATTGAATGACATGTGTATTTATCAAAACTCTAAATACTTGAACAGCGAAATCGAAAATATAATACATATCTAATATAAAAAGATAGAAATGTGGTGTCGTCGGACACCAGGTAGGAACGAAGTTCCTTCGACTAATGTAGAATCGGCACTATGCACTGGCGGGGTATTATAAAGAAATGTATTATACATTACTCGCTTGTGTATACGACTGTCGCCCCTGCGCACGTCTCATTTAACGGTTTTATTCCACGGTTTTTACTATCACGTTTTTTCCGTTTGGTCGCGCAGCAAAATCCCTATCTCTTCCAAGTCTGCCGTAAGGAACTTCGTTCCAATAATGGATCCACTTCTGGGAATTCCATTATAGTAGAGTTGCATTTGATTGATAATATCAACTTACTAGGAGTTGCAGAAAGAAGTCGTGGTGCCGAAGACGAAGGGCGAGATCCTGGGCGTGGTGGTAGTGGAATCTGGCTGGGGATCCATGTTGCCTACTGTGGTTATAGCCAACCTAGCACCGGCTGGCGCAGCGGCTAGATGTGGACAGTTGAACATAGGTAAGGAACTTAAAACTACTAAACTTAAAATCAAACTGTACTATAAAAGTAGGGCTTAGTTTGTGTTAGTCACAAGCTTGCTTCAAGCTATGCAAGTTAAAACTCCTGGATTTTATCTTGTCAACTATTTTAATTAAAACA
The DNA here is from genome assembly GCA_002245475.1 of Calephelis virginiensis. Lineage (NCBI taxonomy): Eukaryota > Metazoa > Arthropoda > Insecta > Lepidoptera > Riodinidae > Calephelis > Calephelis virginiensis. The sequence goes on along the minus strand of NJDC01000305.1, from coordinate 111,741 downwards.
GAAAGAACGACGCTATCTTATTTGTTACTGCCCTATAAATAATATAATATCAATAAAAATTGGTGAATCCACTTATGTACGCGTGTGAGAAGTTATATCTACTTGAAAATATAATAAAAAAAATAACAAAAGTATATAACTAAATCACGTGTGTGAATATAGAAACTTGTTTCTAAAGCAGGCAACTTCATGATGTTACTTTTCTGTAGCAGATGCGCCCCTCATCATTTTTCATAACGCGCCTAAAGAAGTATAACTTCAAAAATTACCTAGTTTCTCTCAACCAACACTGCCAGTTACTCCCCGCCAATAGTGACGGTAGCGGGTCCTATTGATTAACACAGGCATTTTGAAAAAGTCGGCCACATAGATCAATGTGAAAAAAGAGTTTTATATCTTGTATGACAACGAAGCATACATATTAAAAAAAATCATTTATCCTACAATAAAAACATAAAACAGTATAATATTATCAACTGTCGTGGACGCTTCTAATGCAATTTTTTGTTTTGCGGTTTGATTACTTTAAGTGGCTAATTTTAATTGAATTTATGGCATTTGTGTGATGAACATTGAGATGTCTGCATTTCCGGGTCTGGGTGTTCATTAAATTTATTCTGGTATCAATTTAAGTATTTCTATGTATCGTTGACTAACACCCGTAACACAAGCATATGATTTGCTTACTTTGTGGTTAGATTCAATTTGTGTGATTTGTCCAGGGATATTTATTTATTTATTTTATTGCAGGAGATCAAATAATAGCTAAAACCCATAACACAAGCATATGATTTGCTTATTTTATGATTAGATTCAATTTATGTGATTGGTCCAGGGATATTTATTTATTTATTTTATTGCAGGTGATCAAATAATAGCTATAAACGGTGTTAGCCTTGTCGGCCTTCCGTTATCGACGTGTCAGACTTACATTAAGAACTCGAAGAACCAAACGGTGGTTAAACTGACAGTGGTCCCCTGTGCCCCCGTCGTCGAAGTTAAGATCAAACGCCCAGACACCAAATACCAACTCGGGTTCAGTGTACAGAATGGTGTGGTAAGTACAAATAACTGGTTTTTATGTAATTGGAAGGCAAACAAGCAGACGGATTTCCTGATATCAAGAAATTCACGCCACCTAGAGACACCAAAGGTGGTAATGGTGCGTTGCCAAGCTGAGGTCGGGATGTTAGGCCTCGAGCAAAAGTAAGCAAAAGCAAAAGTTCGGCTACCTTACCCTCCGAACCGGAACACGTCATGGCGTTATGGCGGCAGGAATAGGCAAGGCGGTGGCACCAACTCGGGCGAGTCGGTGCGAACTATACCATCTAGTCAGATGTCACGGTGTTAGTGACGGTAAGCCTTTTACAAGCTGCCTGGCAGGAAGGCAGATGGTCTATTCTGCAAAGAAGCCTGAGCCAACACAGGGAACTATTATTAAAAACTGTTATTAAAAATCTTGCAAATTAACATTTCAGAAATTATTTTCGACAGGATAAAGGTATATTTTTGCTTGGAATTATGAAAGCTATTTGAGTCTCAGGAAATTTGTCTCGCCCATAGAGTAATCTAGGAAATCAGAAGGAACAACCTATAGTATTCTTCGAACAATCTTTAGATATTGATGATCTTAGGACTTTTTTATTGTCTAATTTATTTCAGCTTTTTATTTATACTTAAGTAACCTGTTTATAATTTAACCCATTGCTGACTTGATATGATAAAGGCCTCTGTGTGTAAAAAAAAATGTAAAACGGATTAAAGAGCGAGGTTACAACTAATTAAAACCTTTTTTGCCAGTAGAAAAAGTTCGTTATAACAATTACAACATCAAAGATTAAACATGTAATTCCGTGAGTCAAAGCTGATGTTTCGCAAGAATGTATCTTATAAGATACTAGCGGCCCGCCCCGGCTTCGCATGGGTATAAAATATACAAGTAAACTTTCCTCTTGAATCACTTTATCTATTAAAGAAACCTTATCAAAATCCGTTGCATAGTTTTAAATATTAAAGCATATATAGGCACATAGGGACAGAGGAAATGACTTTGTTTCATAGTATGTAGCAATAATTAATGAAAAACACGAAAACTTATAATAATATAAAAGTTATGAAAATAAGTAAGTAAAAAATTTCAATTAAAAAATACTCTCGTAATAACAAAAAGGTAACAAATAAGATCGGTATGATCTGATGCTTCTTCCAGATATGTAGTTTACTCCGCGGCGGTATCGCGGAGCGCGGCGGAGTGCGAGTGGGGCACCGCATCATCGAGATCAACGCCCAGAGTGTCGTCGCCGTGCCGCACGAGCGGATCGTCAACCTGCTGGCCACCTCCGTGGGCGAGGTATGTACCGGCCTCACCTTACTGTTGCGCTGTGCACCGCGCCACTGTTGTGTTGTGTACAGTGCTACTGATGTGCTGCGTACGGTGCTACTGTTGGGCTGTGTACGGTGCTATGGTCGGAAGCGTGCGCTCCATACACGCAGATAAGTCCTGCTTACCCCATACATTGGATGTGTTTTATAATTATACGCACTTAACATTTCAATCAAACTTATGTAAATGTTATAAACTAAAGCGATTAATATCAACGCCATCTATTAACCATTCAGGTAACTATTTTGTGGCGCCGTGACGTAAGCTTGGAGGAAAGCTGCTAAGAGTTTTGGCGCCATCGAGAGAAAAGATGGTCGAAGTTTTTTCATAATTATTGAAATTCGTGTTGATATTGAGTGAAATTAGTCAATTTTGGTGGCATTTTGTACAGTTTCATTCAGTGAAAGTGCACAAATTAAATAATCATGAAGAAATTAGGGTATCACATATTTCCTCGTTGCCGCCAAATCTCATTCATGAGCTTGAGTAAACAAGCCACCGCTTTACCCAAGAGCCTGACATGACTTTCTCACGACTTATGACTAATTAAAATTAATTGAAATTGATATAAAATTTGATGCAAATTTCTACTTGACTAATGGCTAAATACTAACGTGAAGGTCAAAACCTAAAGAAAGAAAGAAAGGAAAGCTGCTACTAGATGTGCCTTACTTTTGCTTGTATGCGTGTAACTTTACATGTCATTTAGACGAAAAATATTGTTGTGCTGAGTATGGTGCTACTGTTGTGCTGTGTAATTACGCTATTATTATATAGCGATACTATTACGCATTCGACTATCAAGTGATCAATGGAATTGAAAAAAATGCGTTATGGTATAAAAAATATATGTAAGAAAATTAAGTTCAAAAACTTGGATAAGTATAGGTGTATTTTGATTACAGATCCTTATGAAAACAATGCCCACGTCGATGTTTCGGCTACTAACGGGACAAGAGAACCCCGTGTTCATCTAAACGCGCGCCTGCGTTACTACAAGTGCCTGCTTATTGCCCACGCCCATATTTGGACTAAGCCCTTGGGACCTTATCTTACCTTTAGCTTCATCTATATATTTTAATTCTATTGCACCCCGAATAGTTAAATCTGAACAAAATTATCCCGCCATAGTTATGTTATCGTTTAGGGTCCATGCATACTACGTATTTTGCGGACGTCATTTACTGCTTAAATATTGCGGGTTTAGTTAGGATGCTAAACTTTAAAAACGTGTATGAATTAATAAATTAATCGCTGCAAACGTACAATAATTGTCATTACGAACACATGGAAACAGCTCTATAATACATGGTTAACCTGTAAAGTAAAACAGAGCTAGTAATCGACGAACTGCTAACTCGCTAACACTTTAGTACTTGTATTTTAACGCGCCTTAAATTTTGTTAACATGTACTTTAGTAAATTGATTGCGATACCGTGTTCACGGCGAATCATAATTGCGTAATAATAGAGAGATAGTGTTTTTATAGTATGCTAGCTGTACCGGCGAACTTCGTTCCACCCGTTTAGTTTGTATGGGTAAAAAAATGTTGTTTTTCCCATTTTCCCTGCAATTTACCCGGTTTTTCTCTTCATAAAAACCTTCGTCTGACAATAACTAATACAACAAAAAAAGAATTAGTCAAATCGGTAAACCCGTTCGCTTACCAACACTTAGCAATTAATTTTTATATTATAGATGATATGCATGGGCCCTTAATCCAAACCACAATTGACAATGATAAAAAGAAAACAACACCAATCGAATGCCTCTAAATTAATGGGTGTCTATAGTTTAGTTGATTTTCAGGCTTGAACAATACAATACGTATATTTTTCGATATGGCTCAACGGTTTTTTTTATCTATTTGTCTCTCTTTACTTTTCTCCAATGCCTACATAATCATCTTGTTAAAATTCATTTTAGGTTTTGTAAAATCAATATTAAGTGTAAAGTGTAGGTATCCTAAAGGCAAGTCTACACCAGCTATCCCGCGATAGCAAATACAAACAAGGTCTGTTGCACAGCTATACGTTATAACAATTTCATATAACGATTCCAACGTATATGCACAGGCCTTTAGGCTTAGCTGTCGAACAATAATCAAAACTCAAACTAAACAATGTGATGTCTATATTTCAAATGCTTGATATGCTTATGTCGCTATACTTAAGGTTAATATAAGTTATTTGTAATACAGGTATTTGCACTTGCTCGCATTGTGGAGGCGTTTGAGACTGAAGTTTTTTTATGAATACTGATGGGTAGAATTCAAAAATACATAAGCTTATATTAGGGCTTTTATTTTCATTTATAAAGTGAGCTCACTTCAGAAATTAAATATTTTATTAAATGATTAAATCCTCAAGTGGTACCTAGACATGTTTCGCGCGAAGGACCATAAAATCTTGAATTAATGTGCAATCGCCTAAAAATAAGCAATAGTTTAAAATTTTAATTAAATAAATCATGTTTATATGGAAGTATGTGTATATCATACAGTTGACTCCCTGAGAATTTTATATTGCTTTATTATAACCCTTCAAAGTTAGTTAATCACTCATAGCTTTTGCTGGTTTGAAATATAAAAAAAAACATGCGTCTATAAAAAACTATGCTGTACATAGTTTTTTTTAATTATATGTGCGATTACAAATAAATTTACATTTAGTTCTGAATAAATCTATGTTAACAACGCGTGAGTTTCGTAAAGGTAGATGGGAGCAAGTGCAGACCTGTTCTTAATTTATATGAAAATGTGTATACATACTTATCCCACGTAATAATTTGTAATTGTATTTAAAATTCGAGTATCAAAACGGCTCATATCTGCTTATATTTTAAGGAAATTGTTACGATCGACCAGACAAAAGTAATTGTGGTCATACTTTTGAGTTATTTAAAGCAAAAAAACTCTGTTCGCAGGTCATTTTTAGTCTCGTTAAACAATACAGAAGTTCTTATAAATGTGGCTAAGTATTAAAAAACTTAAGGATAAAATAATAAAGTGAAACAGACTTTATAAAAGGCAATCATCGTTCACAATTTTTTTTGGAACGAAGTTCCTTACCGCGCGCTAGACGGAAAAATTTCTCACGAAAAGTTGTAACGGCACTTTTTCCTATAAGCTGTGCGGCGTGCGCATGTTTCTCTGTCTGTCTCTCTCTCTCTTATAGAAGGCAAGCCAGATATTTTCATTTCTGTTTCGCATTGAACAGTGTGGTTATATATTTTATTTTATAGTATTTTTTTATTTAATCGTTCGTGAATAAAATCTTTTTATAATATATAATAAGAACTATACTAAAAATCGCTTGCGCATGTGTTCAAGAGCAGAAACACTAACACATGTAAAAAAAATAAAAAGCGCTCTAAACAACTAAAAAAATATTTAATTTAATACTTACTTTTTTTAAATGATTTAACATTTAAAAAAGTTTTTTTACAGTAAAATAAAAGTGAAAGAATGAGACGTACATTTTATAAATATTTTTTTTTTTAAATTAACAGCAATTGAAATATTGTTTAACTTTCCTAAAAAATGGAATAGGCTCTTAGATTATTGCTTTATAAACTTATATTCTTAATATTGCGTTTGTATTTGTTTAAATGTATATAATTAGTCAAATATATTTATATCAATCATTCCATTCTAGTTTTTTTAATAATTTATGTTAAATGCTGGGTTAGGTCGTAACTAACTAGTATTAACGTGCAAGTATCTTGAATATATGAGCTGCGTCTCGATTGTGAGGAATCTCGAAGTGATCAATAAATAAATGAATTGATTAGTGTATGAAAAGCATAATTTCGTGTAGCATTTCAAAAGATATGTCATATTTTGTACATTTTTTAGCGTGGCTATAGCGGTATGTAATCTTTGTAAGTTCAGGCCTCGTGACCTCTGAAAGCAGTATTCCAACACTGGTCATTGTAAAAGGCGAGTTTATTATGAAAGTAATAAGGTCGTTTTTCTTTTGGCAGTTTGTAATATTTAATAGTATTGCTTTGAGACGTCATGGTAAGGCTCCTTAGCTAAGCTTAGCGCTCTGAGGACGAGTCATGTATAAATGGATATTTTTAACAACGTATTATACAGAATATGTATCTACTGTTAAATTCAGCTATGTTTGACCTATTATAATGTCCTAATCTCATGCTTTGAAAATATTATGTAAGTAGTTACACCCAAATACTCAAATCGTTTTTACTTTGCTATGTCCAGTGTCTATTTTAATCATTTCAATAATGATGAAAAAAAGACGAATTACCTGGTAAGTTGAAATAAGTAAACGTTACCTTTAGACATCTTTAATATTATTTTTTTTATATTCATACATACAAAATCAATCATTTATGGTCAGTGAGTTGTCACTTTAACACGTGTTAATACGTAAACCGTATTTTCTCGAATTAGTAAATATCGTTACATTTCAATTAAAAATTCGTACCTCAAAAATTTTATAATAAAAATCCATGATAAGAAATAAAATATAAAAAATGTTGTAGTTAAAAGTATGGGCTCAATGATCGCTCACAGCCAAGGCTTGAAATACCGGTATTTTTAGGAACCGGTATTAATGACCTTGAAGCAATACCGATACCAGACTTAGTACCGGTACTGTTGATTTAAGGGTTTTGATACCGGTATTGTTTCAATAATACCAGTACTAGAAAATATATTACTTATCATTTTTTCTTCAATTGAAGATATATCTGTTCCTTCATGAGATATTAAAAATAATACCAATACCTAAAAAGGAAAACTGGCAACGTCGCACTTACATTTAACGGGTACCTTAATTGGATACCGGTTTTTATCGGTATTAGTACCGGTACCTACTAGTTAGATGCCGGTATCGGGTCGGTATCGGTATACGAAGTACCGGTAGTCACTTTGGAATCGGTATCCAGGTATCGAAATGGCAAGAACCGCTAAATACCGGTACAGAACCTCTACTTTTCGAACCGGTTCCAAGCCTTGCTCACAGCTGAAGTCCGATGTTTGCAAGCAAATTTCTTTGACGTCTCTCGTCGCTCGTTGAACTTGTAAAATTAATATGGAATATTAAAAGTGCTATAATTGATTTATTTTATGACTGACTTTTTCGCATATTTTTTACTATTTCAGTTAAATATTCAGAATATCCAGACATAATATAGAGCACTGATTCGTTAATATCTTATACATCATACCTCGCCCTCAGCCTTGCAGATCTCTTTTTAGTCTAGCATTAATTGTGTCATCAATAACCATAGACTAAAGTATTCGAAGATTTCAGATGACATTATACTCCGTGTTACAGTTGACAGAGTATAATGACATCTTGAACTTTGAACCTAGTCTAAGTTCTTTTCACTAGTAAGTGAAGGTAGCCCGTAGATTTACAATTAGCCCTAATATACCGAGCACCCCATCGCGACTCACCTATAATATCTATGGTGTCTGTAGGCCATGGATATCTCACCATATTTGGAGCCACTTGCTTGTTTGCTGTCTTTACCATAAAAAAACCTTGTTTTGTATCTTTATATGACATAATTTTATAAGACAGCAAGAGACAAGCCCAAAAATCTTCCTTACTGGTCAATTTTATTGGCTTCTTCAAATGAGCAGTCTCCCCTGTGTCGGGCAATATGCCTCTTATCCATGGTATCAAGCACTGGAAGTTAATGCGTCCAGATATTCTTTAATTCCTCAAAATGGCCCGTATCGTTAACGAAGCTCTATGATTCTCTTATTGTACTTTTCTGCTAATGTTTAAGAAAGTGTGTATTGAACGATCTTTACAATAAACTGTAATAATGTAGCGACAAGTTTTGCCACTCATTCAGCTAAGGTTCGTTAAGGTGATATCAACTTGTTTGTAAAATTCAGATAAAATTATATTTATTTATTTAGAAATTTGCCTTGGTTTTACCTACACCTGGACCGTTCCTAAAATTGGACTTTAAATAGCCCACAAATTTCTGGGAATCGGGGTATCCTGAATTATAAACCTTAGTGTTTCATGCGTTCATACAATTTTTATTTTATTACGATAGTTGATATTTTGATGAAAAATAGACACTGGTCGCATCCTCTTCTTTTATTTCCTCGTAGACTTAAGTTGAATATAGTACTTAACAGTCTGATACATGTAATTTTATATTGCTAGCTATTGTGAATAAGATTTATTTACATTGTGAAATCACAGATAATAAATAGCATTTTATTGTGAAAGCCGATATATCGTAGGTACACAAACGTGAAATAACTATTGTTGTTCTCATTTTTAAGAGTATTATTCTAGTCTGCATTAAAGTTAAGAATAAACAACAAACTGAGTTTTTACTTGTTTTATTTTAAAACTAGCAGTTTCACGCAGCTTCATCTGCGTAACTTGGCTTTTACTGTACCGATTTTGATGAAACAAAGCCTATGTCACTCAGGGATAATGTAACATTCTAAGGTGAAAGAATTTTTGAAATCGGACCAGTAGTTTCGGCGTCTATTTATTTCAAACAAACAAAAACCCAAACATTTCTTCTTTATATTAGAATAGAAGTATGGATAATCGTAAAGGAGCATTGCCTATAAAACAAGCAAGTTTACGAATGGTTATTCAAACGATCTAGATTCTAAAAGAGAAGGAATAAACACAATTTATTCTAACCTCGTACTAAGCTAATTATATCATTTAAGTATGCGTGCTAATCAATAATACCTATTAACATATACAAATACGTTCCAGAAATAAAGACAGTTATGTTTATTACACAAATTTTATTTTCGTAGAACTTCTTGTTCCTTTCGTCGGAAATCTGTAGGGTTACTCTGGAATGTCGATATCATGCGAATTGGAAATTGGAATTGTATATGTCACTTTAGGTACTTGTGAACACAGAATTAGAGGATTATTAATATTTAGTTACAAATAAATTCAACGAATAGGATAAAATAATTTACTATTTTCTATTAACTAAATGGTAATAATTCGCCAGTATTGTGTTCAAAAGTACCTAAAATGACATATTCGTTTCCAATTTCCAATAATGCATGAATCGAGCTTCGAGAGTAACCCTACTGATCAGATATGGCATATGACAGCCATGACTAGTTCGCTTGTGTAGTTATGATTATGGAAGAATCTGGGCAGGTCCGTAGGAAAAGTGACCCTTGGTATTCGATCCTTTGCGTCGACCCGACCTACTTGAAGTGAAATACTATGGGTAATAAAAATAAACGAAAGAGTTGTTTTAATTGTCCGCTAGGGGCGTTGGCAATATAATTACATAAACATAAAGTTTAGTTGACATTTACCCCTTTTTGCAATAAATAATGATAAAACAAGTATCATAGGATTTTAAACTTAAATCGTCGC
>NJDC01000305.1:89594-101837 GCA_002245475.1 Calephelis virginiensis | reverse complement strand
ATCCCGTATAAATAATTAAAAATGTTAAAACAAGTATCTTCACGCCCATATCCCCGAAGCAAGGAGGAGTAGGTACAGGCACAACTAGGGGACCCAAGATTAGCCGAAGACAGTTAAGTCCCACAATGTAACAGGAGGCAAACCTATCGCCAACCGGGCACATAGTCAATCCCAGGCAACGTTATTTTTATAGGAAAATACAGATTTTTAATGTTTTTGTTGCCCGACCCGGGGATCGAAACCTAGAGTTTTAGAAGTATAGCCCGATGCCGGACCGCTAGACCACAGAGGCGATGACTATATAAATATTTTAGCAATAAAACTCTAATAAAGTTATTTCTTGCCGTAGCCAGATTACTAAACTTGGCCGTCAAACTCAAAGCAAATCCGATAGTGAAATTTATAGATAGTTAAGCGTTATCATATACATAGTGAAAATTTAAATCAATTATATTGCTTTCCCTATAGGTGGTAGATAGGGCACATCGGTCAGTTCATACAGCGTTTGCCCGACAAGAGTTGGGTGACCGATAAGATTATGGATACAAAGGAACTTAAAGTCACAATTAATTATAAACAACCGTATTTTTGAAAACAGAAAAACCTGAGCACAAGACGAGACAATGGGTTGTTAGGTACACCTTTCAGATGCCTTATAGGGTTTTTTATTTGATACCCATATCTCAGGATTACAAATATATCTATAATAAATTTAAATTAATTGAAAGAAGAAGGCGTCACAAAGTACAAAGTAACGCCTTCTATAATTAAATCCAAATAAAATTATTTGATTTGCAATTTCCCACTACCAAAATTACAGCTGGCAGTTGCTAGGGTAATAGCAGACTTAGCTCAAAATCTGATTAAAAAGAAGAAAAAATATTTCACGACTAATCTACACAGTGCCATCTCAAAAAGATGTTAAGTTCAAATCTAGTTTTATAGATTCTAGGACGAACGTCTGGAACATTTTAATGACATTTACAACCAAAAATTCATTATGAAAGATATTATGTAATGGTAAATCAGGAGTTTATAAATGAATAATAAAATAATAAACATTCCTGGACAAGTTACACAAAATGAATCTAACCCCAAAGTAAGCAAATTATATTATTGTGTTATGTGTGTTAGTCAACGATTCGAATACATAGAAATACTTAATAGTTTAATAAACACCCAGACCCAGAAATGCACACATTTAAATGTTCATCACACAAATTCCTGCCTCCGTCGGGAATCGAACCCGAGCCTCGCGGTTAATCAGGTAGTTAGTCGTATACACTAGCCACTCGGCCAACGTTATTCTGAAAGACTTGTCACAGTTTTGAGTCTCGTTACAAAGAACATATATCTGCTTTCAAAAACATTCGTCCAGGTAAATCGCATTTTGCTAAATATTCTTAGATACGGGGCATACTGGCAGCAGATCATACTTTCTAATTAATCCATACTTACTTGTAATATAGGATTAAAGTTAAACATACCAGAACAACTTGAAATTATTAAATATAATAACGAAGACTTAATTACGCTATTAAACAAACAGATCAATTTGACCAACTAACGCCTGCTACACATTTTTAACAACAAAGGTGTTACACCCACCAGCTGCTGTTCTCGCTAAAGCTAACGGCAAACGCAAGCCTTCCTCCCAACCCAAACTCTCAAGATACTACACTGCAGCGTCGCTGCACTAGACCGGCGGATCTAGGCGACAAAAATCTCTCTTGCGCCCGGCGTCTAACGACGAGCTTAGTCCGCAATCTCCCGGACAGCCCTTGATGCTGACGTTGTAGGGAATTGTTCAATCCATCTAAATAATGATGTCTCGGGCTAAGCACTCTGCTCGGCCCACAAAGTCCGGTGAAGTTGTAAGAACCGCGAGGTAAGTTATTAAAAAAAATAATTTATGCTCCACCGCCATGAAGTGCAGTTGAATTCTTTCAACGACGCTTCGGTAGCAAAGCGAAATGTATGTTGAGTTTTTAGTAATGGGGTAAGGAAGCCGTTACACTTGCGCATTAGCTTAAGATTCCAGCCACTGGGCAGCGACGATCCTGTTACAACTTTCGAGTCTATAATAAGCCACAGATGTCTCTTACCATCACTAGACCACTAAGAGTATATTTTTTATGAGCAAATAATTAAAGGATGCGTCCCGATGATAAGTATCGACTGCCACACCCTAGTAAGGCTGAGAATACATAAAAGTCTAGTTTAACCTAAGGTAAGGTCTGGGTACTAGAATACCTACTTACTTGACTGATATAAACATAACAATAAAATAAAAAAAAACAGTGAACCCCCGTCGAAACCTACAGATAATGTTGCTAAGAACAGTTTCGATCACGCCAGCTTTGCAACAAAAAATCCGAATCGATAAAGTGCACTTATAATACCACAGACAGACACAAAGACACGTCAAACTTAAGACGCGCATATACGAAATGTACGCCCCCTACAATAGTAATGGTGCAATGTCAACGGCCACTTCACCTTCAAAACCGAAACCGTTGACGACACGCACTGATGTTCTGACAACTGGAATAGGTAAAGCGGTGGTACCAATCCGGAGAAGTCCAACAGTACAAAACTCTTCCACCTGGTTTTCACGGTATCAGGTCACGGTGATAGTGACAGCTTATGATCGCATTTTACGAGATGCCTGGCAGGAGGGCAGATGGTGAATGGCAAAATAGTTTTTTTTAACCTTTGGAAAATCCCCTTAGATACCGGCATGGAAAACGATTAAGTACCTGCCCGCCGCCTCGCTGGGAGCGAGATGGGGTCGCTTTCGCATTCAACCGAATTCGCGGTCTGCCTCTCGCGCTAAAAGAGGAGCGACACCGGGAATCGGCCCCAATGCGTGCGAGGCCATGTTGGCCGGAGAGTGACGTCCGACAGCCCCGCCTCGGAGGTGCCGAGAAGACGAAGGTACCACCTTCTTGCGCCTGAACTGGGATCGTCCCCTGCCGAGCCCGCTTCTCTTGCTTACTTCTTTGCAAAAAGAGACCACTACCTGCTAGGACCTGTAACTACCGAATTGGCTGTAACAATGTTCAGAAGCGAGAGGTCCTCACCAATGACCGCTGAGAGAGTACAGTGCTGCGACTCCCAAGGGAAGCACTTCCCCAGCATGTGGAATGTCGTATCTTCTGGCACCCCGCACTCATGGCAGGCGGGGTTCACCTTTCGAGTCGCGATCTTGTGCAGATACTTCCCGAAGCATCTGTGCCGGAAATTACCTGCACAGTATGGAATGTCAGCGACCTAAACTGCCGCTGCAACCACTCTCGGGGAAACAATGGGATTACCTTCATCGTCGCCTACTCAGGTACAGGTGGGGCTAGCCCCACCTAGCTTTTTTTAGGCTTTTTTGCTATGGTAGACCTAGGTCTACCATAGCAAAAAAGCCTGGACCAAAGGGGATATAGGTACCTCAGTGTTTAAAACTATATTAACAATAAAGTTATGTTATGTGTCGACTAGGAATAATGTTACTCCAAACGTTTTATTTATTCATCAACGTGTGTGCGGGTTCGTGATTGAAAATAGCCTTATTTATATATTACGACCACGCCAGTATGTACGGTGACCTTGTACAAGGATCTTGTTATAATAACCGTAGTACACATTGGGCCAAAGACCAGCGACGAATACCTAAGGGATATGTATCGTTATAATGATAATCGTACAGACAGCAACTACTTGGAGTATATATTTTAAACCTACTCCAAGTAGCATATATTTTTCTAATTCATATTCGATATATATCTAAAACACATTAATAGCAGGTAACCTATTGGAATTATTTTTCCTGTTACTATTATTTTTCTTGTCTTTATTATGACATAGATTGAAATATTAAAACTCGATATAATTACCTACTTAGGTAAGTAGGTACTTAATAAAACTATAGCTGTTGCAAATTAAAGACATGTAAGAAAAGGTCCCACAGCCGCACTCAGAATAGTCCATTATTTTGTTATCAGTAAATTAGTCGATATTTTCTATACAAATTAACTTAATAATAGGGTATATGTAAATTGTCTTTGTGTGGGGCCGTAAGTGGGTAAAAATATGCAGAAGAATGTTCTTTTTTTTATGATAATGGAAGGCAAACAAGCAGACGGATTTCCTGATTGTAAGAAATTCACGCCGCCTAGAGACCAAATGTGGTAATGGTGCGTTGCCAACCTGAGAGCGGGATCTTAGGCCTAGAGCAAAATTAAGTTTACTGGCTACATTACCCTCCGAACCGGAACACGTCAACGGCATGCATTGACGCTATGGCGGCAGGAATAGGTACCTAAGGCGGTTGTACCAATCCGGACGGATCGCTGCGATCACCTTATAGGATATCACGGTGTTATTGACAAAAGCCTATACCTACTCGCCTTTTATGAGCTGCCTGGCAGAAAGGCAGATGGTCTATTCTGCAATTCTGCCTGGACCAACACGAATAATAGAGTTAGCAATTTTAAAATTTAGTTTTGTATGTCGACACAACCACTGGACCAGTTAAACATTTAACAAAACTATTATACAAAAGTAACAGGGCTAGTTTATGTGGAGAATGTATTAGTTTCCTTCAATCGAACGAAATAAAAATTATCTAGAAGCTACCCACCTTCAATTTTCAGTCAAATCGCTTCAGCCGGCATTGGTTTATAAACAGTGTAACACAACTTTCTTATACATATATTACTAGCGGCCCGCCCCGGCTTCGCACGGTTATGAAATATACATATAAACCTTCCTCTTCAATTACTTTATTTATTAAAAAAACCGCATCAAAATCCGTTGCGTACTTTTAAAGATTTTAAACATACAAACGGATATAGGGACAAAGAAAGCGACTTTGTTTTACACTATGTAGTGATAATATAGATATTATGGATACCTTTTATTAATGTACTTATTTATACACTGATAAAACGACATGAAATTCAGAATCACTAATTCTAAATTAGGTTTCAAGCATGTCTTAATTCTAAATATTTTTAACCAAATATAGTGAATGTAAACTGTAAAAATCAATAATATCTCAACAGTTAGTTTTTAACAGAATATAATCGCCTTGCAGTTATAGTTGCATTCAAGAAGCCAGTTGACACCTAAAAGGATTCCTAAGTGATGTACATTTATTAAATTAGCAGCATAAATACTGCATCAGTATTCAGTACTTCGGTTTGACAACTATAAATATGAACATCGAACTTATTTTTGTTCTGTTCACAATATAATACATAGCGGTGTCTCTTGCGTTTGCTTCACACACAAAAGTAGACATGGTTGTAAAACATACATATCATATCGTCAAGTCCCTTATGATGTAGGCAAGAATCATTGAGTGCTAAATCCTACGACGCTGACGACAGACTTGCCTGGCTTCTTCCACATTCATACAAACCATGCCATTTTTGGAGACTCTTGATGACTCCTTCGAATAATACCCAAGCGGTTTGATCGTGGAATGTCAACCTAGGTCTCTCCGGGAGGAGAAGGCTCCTCATACTTCCATCCACATTCGCATTGTATACCTATCTGCTTTGTCAATCTATAATCTGTCATTCTTTCCACATGACTGAAGCAGCGGAGCATGCCCTTCCTCATTTTAACATTAACACTTTTTTTTGATCTTAAAATCTCGTAAAAACTGAAGTCAATGCAAATGACACAGGAAAAGTTACGAAAACAAACATTCTTTAACTTATTTATTATTATTATACCCTATTTTTTAGGAGAGCTCCTTACTAATTCCCAGTGTTTGCTCAGTAGAATAGACCATCTAACAAGGTTAAGATCAATGGTGGGAGCGTAGGGTAGGGAAGCTGATAGTTCTCCGTAATTAGCTTAATACCCTGACGAAAAACAACGCTCCTGTAACATCTATGGTGTTTATAGGGCACGGTTGCCTCTTACCATCAAGAGAGCCGTATGTTTATACATTGAACTCTTATAAAAAAATTATAAAATTGAAAAAGAGCACATCTCATAAGAAAATCATAAGGGTGTGACTGTTTGCTTTTGTCGTGTTCCATTATGGACTGTTTTACTGCCAGTTAACATACTTTATGCTAAGGACCTTATTGGGGTAAGGTGCTTAAGTTAGTAATGCTCTATTGACATCTTGGTGTCAATGAAAGTGTGTTCCTGATCAGAAAATCTGGTTTTTCACTATCTGCTGTATCCCTGAAAAGGTAGGTCAGCTAGGTCACTTTCACCTAGCCAAAGACACTAACGGCAACTCACAAAAATTAATTAACATTTAATATATCATTAAGTCATAATTTTCTATTTGACATATTGACGTATTTTGACATATCAGAGTGCAGCTATAAGTCCCAAAATGTATCCCGGTCGGCTTTATATAGCAAGCCTACAGCCAACCAAGCACATGTCCAATCCCAGACAATATAATTTTTAATAGAAAATTGAAAAAAACATTTATTTTGCCCAACCCTGGGATAAAAGTAATGAAATTTTGATAGATCATTTATAAATTATATGGGAAATGAAGCTCCAGACGAACTGGCTAGAAGGGGCTCAGCTAGTTGATTTCTTCTGTGACCTGTTTTACATTTATAATACAAAACAAAAAAAATAATAACAGAAAACGCTCCCTATACATGAAACTAAAACAATTTCTTTTTCATTCAAAATGGGTACGTGAAAAGGTCATTGCAGTGTCTAAAAGTATTTCTACTCGAAGTTAATTATTTGAAACATGCATTTCTAAAGTTGGAAAATGTTTGACCTCTGACTTCTTAAGAAAGTGAAAAATACAAGTTGTAGATTTCAATGTAAAGCTTTCAACCAAAAATAGATTTGGACTACAAGTCTACAGAGACTACAGTCGGCCATTTTTGAGATACAGCTCATTTTCGAAAAGCCCTAATATAACTGTGATGTATACAAATATTATTAGCAACAAAAACATTTTTTGTTGGTGTAAAATGATAGTGGTATTTTGGATCATTGAGTTTTAAACACTGCTATTATTATAACTACAATGCATGCTTGCTACTATGAATAAAAATCAGAAAAAACTTTATTCACATGGACCACACTAGGGGTACTTTTGGGTAATTACTACCGCATCGGATTCGTGGCCACTCTTATGGAACCCTTCAAGGGAGATTTTCACTCACTCTTTGTCATTTCGTTGTAAGAAATATGTCTATTACTAAATTTAAAGATAATGTACATACAGATAAAGGGTACATGGCATGTAGTACAACGAAAAGTACAGGTTTTGTACTGATATTTAACAGTTCTTGCCATTTCGATACCTGGATACCGGTTCCGGAAAGTACCCGTTAAATACAAGTGGGATGTTGCCAATTTTCCTTTTTAGGTATCGGTATATGTTTTCTAGTACCGGTATTATTGAAACAGTACCGGTATCAGAACCCTTAAATCAACAGTACCGGTACTAAGTCTGGTACCAGTACAAACAGTACAGGTAACGCCTTGATATCAGTATTGATTCAACGTCATTAATACCAGTTCATAAAAATACCAGTATTGCAAGCCCTGAGTACAACAGAACCCTTGCCTGTGAAAATAAGTCAAGATATTGCCAAGACTACAAAACAATTTAAGTAGGTATATGGGATCCATTCACCACATGTTTTGCGACTTTGAGCATGACACCTCAGCCCAAATCACTGGAGTATGGGCAAAGTAGCATGGACTGACTGGTGTTTCCGACAGAACCGTGGTAAAGGAACATTCAGGATTAATGCTAGGTTGCCAATGATGTGTATAGTAACCAGAAAAATATACCTACATTAAGAAATAATAATAAATAAATGTCCATGGACAAGTTACACAAATAAAATCTAATCACAAAGTAAGCAAATTATATGCTTGTGTTAATATTTAAATAGATACCAGTATAAATTTAATATTTACCCAGACCCAGAAATGCAGACGTCTAAAATCTAAAAGTTCATCACACTAATGCCTGTTCCCGTTGGGAATCAAACCCCCAGTAAATTAAATGGGATAAGTCATTACATTTTTGCATACAAATAAAGTTCCTTTCTCTTTTACTCTTACTACATTGCAGGAAAACAACTAAGTTAAATTTGACAAAGTATTAACACAGGATGAATATGTTGGATAGTCTTATTTAGTCCAATAAATAGAAAATAAATTAATGCTACACTTGCAAAGCACATGCTATATTGTACTCTAAAATGTATTAACATTAGTAAATTTTTATATTGTTGCACTGAGGATGTTCTCATTAGCCAAACTGGTAGGTCTAAAAACATTATATTACTTATAAAATGATTATATAAATTATTATTAAACTAGGTTAAAGAGGTATTTTTTTTATACAAGAGGCAAACGAGCAAGTCGGTCACCTGATGGAAAGTGATCACCTCCACCCACGGACTTCTGCAACACCAGGAGTATCACAGATGCGTTGCCGACCTTTAAGGAATGAGTACGCTCTTAAGTCGTACTGATATAACAATACAAAACTTTTATTTAAATATTACACAATATTCAGCTTTCTTACATTATAAGAATGAGTATTTTGTATCAACACCATAAGGCCATAAGGACACTCAATCATTAAAATGTAATAGAAATAAAAACAAAGTGCCAATATCTAAAATTCAAATATTTGTTTCCTTAATATTCCAATAGAAAATTTTATACAATTCTGAAATACTTTTTATTTTATAAAATAATTTGCCATTTTTCTTCTACATCTCTGATATAAGCAGCAAATTTGTACCTCTATCAGATTCTATCTCTTAGATCAAGTTGATAATTTAATACATAGTAATGGTCTCTTACTTTCAATTGAATTTTCGTCTAAGAATGTCTATGAGATCTGAAGGTTCATACTTTTCTGACAAACATGAAATTGAATTTATTTTTCCTCCTTTAATGTTGCGTAGGAGCTAGGGAATCATTTAAGTCGTTGAAAAATATTTAATTCTGTTAATGGGTTATTACAAATTCAATTCCAGAAAGCATAGATTTCCTGTTTTATAATCTTATATGTAAAATTTCCGTGTCACAATGTTAGATACCGTACTCCTCCGAAAAGGCTGAACCAATTCTGATAAAATTTTGTGAGCATATTGAGTAGGTCTGAGAATCGGCTAACATCTATTTTTTATAACCCTAAGTGATGAAATTAATCACAGCAAAAAAAAAAATAGCAGAACAATGTCTGCCAGGTCAGCTAGTATTATTAGAAATATAAATGTCAATTTTCAAACTAAAACCAAAATCATCCCTAACTAAATATATTCTAGTGTTAATTTCATCAGATAATGTGACAAAGGTCATAGGTTCAATTACTATCTATTGTGATTAAATTATAAAGTGTTTGAAGCATTAGAATAGTATTATCACTGTATTTATTTAAATTAAGGAAAACAATTTAAATAAAATAATGGTTAGCATTTGTATATTATGTATTCTGAAGTTACTCACAAAGCCAAAATAAATTCATATAAATACAATTTAGTGAAAACATTTTATACGAGACATAAACAGGACACAAAAGATTCAATTTAAAATCATATCTAAGTAAACAATCACCGGAACATAATAAGTTATTTACCTTCATGTTCCATGGAAACATTCAGTATCTTTGGAGATCAGTATACTGATATTTCATTTATTTGTCTTTCACTAAACAATGATAAGATTTGTACAAAGGCATTGAACTTTATTAACCACATCCTTTGTAAAAACAACCAATGTCTATAACCGCAAATATATACAATGAAGTTTTATTGACTAATTTGATTATAGTAAAAAAATATGCATACCTAATATCATTAAACAAGCTATGTGACAGGGTGAACATAATCTGTGGGTTGTTCTGCGGCAAGGCTATGTGGTAATGCAAAGGTTAACCTGTAACGGCCGTGGACCACTCCAGCCCCTGCCATTAATAAAAATTTATTCACAAATGTCTCTTCACAAGTTACTCGGTCTAAGTAAACATAACTTGCACTCGTAAAATCATGGTATTTGTATGATGTTCTCGTCCACTTCGTGTAGCGCGTGGGAGAGGCACTGGGTGCGATTGCGAGCGCTCAGTTATCCATGGCGTATCTCCTCGTCCATTCTTTGGCGTTTCGAATGGCCTCACTCTCGTTTACTTTCCATAGTTCAGCTACATCGTTCGCCAGCGGGTCGTCGGGGTTCGGTGCAGACAGTAAAGCTTGAATTGACAGCAAAACTGTGCGAATTTGAAGCGCCGGACTCCATTTATCTTTCAAAATATCCAAACATATGCGTCCTAGTCGGTCTATATTTGGATGATATATCTTCGTGATAAACCTAACCTTAGGCGCTGACATAGGATAGTCCTCGGGTAGGAATAATTCTAATTTAAATAGACCACCTTCGAAGGGGGAATCTTCTGGACCGGTGACGATAACATGGAAATAACGGGCATTGTTCTCACTGGGCACCGCGCTGATACCGGGTACGGGTTCCTGCATCAATCGTTGTGTCTCTTTGATTATTCTACGTGGTAGGGCTGCCATTTTATATATGCGGTCTAGCGCAATTTGTCAATCGAAACCAGGTAATCATATAATTAATTATAATATCTAATTGTCCTTACACTGCACGTATTTTAGGCACGTATTTTAGACTAATAAATTATAACAGCATATTAGCCATAATTAAATCTTGAAAACGCGACTACAAAAGCAATGGTAAAACCAACTTCAATTTTTTTTGCTATACCATAGACACAAAAGATGAATTGACCACAGGGCAAACATCTTTTCTAGAATAGGATGCGTTCGTAATTAAAAAGCGCTGAATCATTAAAATATGAATTTATTGTTAATAATTGAATAGGTAAGCCTAAATGTAAAATTAAAATATTTTATTAATTTAATTAATACATTACGTAAGTTATATTACATACTCTTTAGCATTAATTTCATCAAAATTTACGTTTTACTAGCTATGTAATGTGCGCAAGGCCTATAAAGTTGAATTTTATTTTAATTGCCAAGCTAATTCATAGATGTCACTACCGATAAGAAAGAATAATATTTCAATTATGTAAGATTGTTAATATACTAGAAAGGTAATTATTATAACGTAAAAATTTCTTTAAAATTGACAAAGAACTTTAGTATTTTTAATCAGTAATCGTAGAGAGGGCCGTGAGGTCCCTATAGTTTACATAAGGCTTTTTATTTATTGTTAAGTTAGGATATAGATGTCGCTACCAGTAGTACGAACCACCTATGTTCTTTGTACGTAACCTACCTACCTACGTACCTATGTTCTTAAGTAGGTAGGTAATTTGCTTGAGAAGCAATTTAGTTTAAGAATGGGCGTAGTTTTGGCGCCATCGTGAATGAAGATGGTCGTAATTTTTTCACAATTATTGAATTTAGTGTAAATTATGTGTAAAACTAGTTAATTTAGGTGGGAATTACTTTAATTTTGTTCATTGAAAGTGCACAAATGAAATAATCATGAAGAAATTAGAGTACTGTGAATTTCCTCGCTGTCGCCAAATCTCGTAGATAAGCTTGAGTAACGAAACCACCCTTTACCTTTACCCAAGACGCTGACATGACTTAGACCTATGACTTACGACTTATGACCTAAAATGAGTAATGTATGACTGCTAAAACGAATTTATTTATATACGGAAGACATGACAGCATGGCCTAAAGGTCTTAGCCGGCCCCAGAAAGTGGCAAATTAACCTTAAAAAAAATAAGAATGGGCGTTAGCATCTGCCATTAGTCAAATTTAAGTACCATGCGCATCAATTCACCTACCTGATTTAACAAAATCGGTTTTCAATTATATAAAAGTTAGTCATGAGTCATCATACAAAATCACGTAAGGGTCGTGAGTAAAGCGGCAGTCTCCTTACTCAAGCCCATATACGAGGGTGGATCCAAAAGTTCTAAGCCCGACCAAGAAAATGAAAGAAAAGTGGGTCTAAATTTATTTTTATTTTTCGACAATATAGTCTCCATCTAGCTCAACACACTTCTTCCACCTGACCTGCAACTTGTTTATCCCCTCGAAAAAAAAAGATTCCGGAAGGTCGTAAAAATAGTCGTTTACTGCGACTATCACCTCATCTTTGGTCGAAAATTTTGAGCCACCCAAGTGTTATTTTTTTAAATTTGGAAATAAATGATAATCCGAGGGGGCTAAATGCGGCGAATAAGGTGGGTGGGGCAGCAATTCGTAGCCACAATCATGGAT
>NJDC01000305.1:32149-77544 GCA_002245475.1 Calephelis virginiensis | reverse complement strand
ACACATACACACACGCACACACGAGATAAAAAAGTAGTAGTAGTTGGTTAGCAATCGACGCGTTTTGATATCCCGACTGTTTAAGCGACGAAAATTACTTTCCGTTAATAAAATTGTCTGTTTGGTTTCTCACATCGTTAAAAAATAACACCCAGAAAAAGTCACTTTACCCTAAAAAAGGTATAAAAAGTTAGTAATGTTTTCAGCTTCCCTACAGATTGGAAAGGTTTTATTCATGTCACGCGCGGCATCTCTGATAGCCGAAAATGAATTGACTAAACGAAAAACGATTTGCACTATTCAACGTAGGCACTTGATAGAACTTCATAGTATATATTAGCATTAAAATCACCGTCTATATTAGTTTATTTAACTCTAGAGATTGGTCCCTGTTTTACCCATACAAATTTAAAAAATTCTGGATAAATAACACAAATTAAATTAATTGATTTGAACACAAAGTGATTGTCTTTATTATTGTGCGGT
This sequence comes from Calephelis virginiensis, assembly GCA_002245475.1. NCBI lineage: Eukaryota > Metazoa > Arthropoda > Insecta > Lepidoptera > Riodinidae > Calephelis > Calephelis virginiensis. The sequence goes on along the minus strand of NJDC01000305.1, from coordinate 77,058 downwards.
CAGGAAACAAGCACACGGATCTTCTGATGGTAAGAGACAACACGGCCTATAGACACCATAGATGTTACAGGTGCTTGGCTGTCCTGTGGCCGGGATGTTGGGCCAATTGTGCATGTATACCAGCTACCCTATCTTCCAGATTTAAACATGAAAGAGTCAATATTGCGACAGGTATATATAAAGCAGTGGATAACTACCGGTGCAAGTTGCTGCATAGCACTCTTCTTTCAACAAATAAAAACCGGAGTATTTTTTCATGTCCCGTTTAGGTGGAATGTAACAAATTTACTTTATCACTGCGCTACTGCATATGTTGGCCACTACCTGTGATCTGGGACTTTTCCTATTTTACTGCCCTCGGGGTGTGTGTATTAACACATCCAGACCTATAAATGAAAAAAAAGTATATTTACGCCCATATCCCCGAAGAGGTAGGCAGAGGCACAACCCACGACAAGCCGAAAACACGAAATCCCATAATGTGATAAGTGACAAGGAGGCACAACCAGGGCACCCACGACTAGCCGAAGATACTAAGTCCCACAATGTGATAGGTGGCAAGCCTATCGCCACACCTTTTTTTTATTAGAAAATTGGAAAAACCCAATTTTCTGTTTGTTGCCCGACCCGGGATTCGAACCCGGGACTTCATGCAATCGAGTCCAACAACTGAACCGCTAGACCACAAAGGCGATTAGACCTATAAATGAAGATATTTATTTATCACTCAATACGTATGCCTTCGCCGATATGTGACAACCCCATGACATGACAATAGATGTATCGGACGCTGGTTCTACTATTGTCAGCCATAGCTAGATGGTATAGTACTGTGCAAAAGCTCGTCCAGATGATACCAGCGCCTTACCTATTCCTGCCTTACCTCTTAGTCCACAAAAATAAACGAATCTATTTTTTATTTTCGTGACATTGGAAGGCAAAGAAGCAGACAGATTTCTTGATAGTAAGAAATTCACACCGCATAGAGACATCAAAGGTAATAGGTGCGTTGCTAAACTTAGGCCGGGATATTAGGCCTCGTGCAAAAGTAAGTTTACCGGCTACCTTATCGTCCGAACCGAAACACGTCACGCGCTGACGTTATGGCGGCAGGAACAGGTAAGGCGGTGGTACCTTTCCGGGCAGGTCGCTGCGAAGCTCTACCACCTAGTATGATGTCACGGTGCAAATGACCTTGCTCGCTTTTTACGAGCTGCCAGGCACAAGAAAGCAGATGGTCTATTCTGCAAAGGAGCTCGGACCAACACTGAGATCCTGTAAACGGAATAGGATAATAGCTCAGCTTAACTCCCCAGCAACAAAACAGCGGACCTGTACCTATAGTCTATAACATCCAGGAAGTCTATGTGGTCTATGTCTATGAAGTTATGTCTTTGAAGTCTATATGGACCACAGGTTTAGGCGATGTGGGTTCACTTCTTGATGTGACTGAAGTAGTCTTAAGACGCCCATTATACGATAGGTTTATCACAATAGGCTAGTTGAACTTAGTAGGTAGGTATATCAAATATGATAATAAAAACATTAAATTCGTATAGTATTTGATGTGGAAATTTGTATTTTATTACTTTTAAGTAACAAAATAATCAGATAATTTTAAGAAATCTATAAAAAATGTATTTTGAAAGAAAAGAAACTCTTTGGCCAATTGTGTGACTTCATACTACAGTAAAATACTACTCACAGCTTCATACGAATCAACACGATCTAAATATGTAGGGATGCTAACATAGAATGGTAATAATAAACGACTAATTACTGTAACAAACAATTCTTTTTAAACCAATTAAACAAACAACTTAAAAGCCAATTTTCGACTTCGAAGGAAATTAAACGGTTAGACCGTGTAATTTCCTTCGAAGTCGAAAATCGTCTTTGACATTTTAATTTCGTAAAACAACTTTTGTTACTCTTCACTATTAGTTTAAATAATAAATAAACTAAGCTGAGTTATTATTACAATTTTTAATACGTGTTGTTCAATATTTTATTGAAAAATTATAAAACGATTAGTACAAGAATATAATACGGTAATATAAGCAAATTAGTTTAACAGAAATACCTTTTGGTAATAAAATAAATATGTAAAACTAATATTTATTTAACTTAATGTAAACAACAAAAAAAAACGAATGATTACCAAAGAGATATACTATTTATCATTTTACTAAAATGATAAGTAAGAAATTTATTTAATTTATTTGTAGTTTTTAAATTTAAGTCACAGACGACGATGGCAGGTATAAACTTTTTTTTTCTTTCAAGATAAAAATCCATTTAACACATTTTTATGCATTTTCTCTATATTGAGATTACTGGAAGAAATCTTATCTAAAGTTGAGCTCGTTTTTGTATAATTTTACATATTCACACATATTATGACTGTTTTGCGGGCAAAAAATAATCCGTGTAGAATATAGTATATTTAAATTATTTCCGTGTTGGTCCGGGCTTCTTTGCAGAATAGGCTATCTGCCTTCCTGCCACGCAGCTCGTAAAAGGCGAGCATAGGCTTACCGTCACTGACACCGTGATATCTGACTAGGTGGTAGAGTTTCGCAGCGACTCACCCGGATTGGTACCGCCTTACCTATTACTGCCGCCATAACGTCATGACGTGTTCCGGTTCGGAGGGTAAGATAGCCAGTAAACTTATTTTTGCTCGAGGTCTAACATCCCGGCCCCAGGTTGCCAACGCACCATTTACCACCTTTGGTGTCTCTAGGCGACGTGAATTTCTTACCATCAGGAAATCCGTCTGCTTGTTTGCTTTTCAATGTCATAAAAAAAACTTCAGTGGAAATCAGAAAACAGATTTCATTATAATTTGATATCTTACTTTGGCAGCGCATAATCTTCCTTGTATGTCCTCGGCTATTTGGCACAAAGCCATATTAAATGCAGTGAATTTCATTCGCAATATTTTTAAAATTAAGATTTCATTTTATATAATTAACTAGCGGGCCGTCCCGGATTCACACGGTCATAAAATATACATATAAACCTTCCTCTTCAATCACTTTATCTTTAAAAAAACACATTAAAATCCGTTGCGTAGTTTTAAAGATTTAAGCATACAAAGGGACATAGGGATAGAGGAAGCGACTTTGCTTTATACTATGTGGTGATGAAGAGCAGTATAACTGCAAAGACCCTGATTTCGTTACCACTTCACGGTTCGATATTTGTTTTCGAAAGGTAGTCCATGACTCTGACATAGTCCCAAAATTTATTGGATTACCATATCATCAAGGTATATGAAAATGTATAATTATAACTCAAATACAATAGTCGGTTCCTGCTAAAATTGATATGGTATCCCCTCGGAATCATGACCATTCTTCCTTAAATATAACCAACTAAATTTGTTTGTTATTGACCAAATAACAGAAACATACGAAAAACATACTGTCAAATGGATGATCACTATAAAGAAATGACAAAGTTTATTTGATATGAAATTTGAATTAGATGGTAGAGTACTGTTTCGCAGCAGCTCGGATTTGTACATCGGAGCAGGTCGGATTACGTCAGTACTCATCATTTTCGTACTGAATTGCATTTGCTTATATTAATATTTCATAAATACACTACACCGTCGCCGCCGGTCTCGGCGACAAAGTTCTCTTTCGCGCCCAACACCTAATGCCGAGCGACGAGTATTGCACTGGGTAATCAGAACGCAGTACCTAGTTGAGCTTGATGAAATTGTAAAAACCGCGAGGTTGATATCAGTCATTAAAAAATACATACATATTGTGTATAATGACTTTATTGTAATTCTATCGAAAAAACTGTAATTTCAATGATTCGTTTTTCGACTATTTAAATGTGCCTTTATTACACTAGCTGACCATACAGACTTTGCCTTATAACTATAAATATTGCATTCGAATGCCAATCATCTTACATTTTGGCAGGAAGCCCAAGTTAACGTAGTCAGCTTCTTCGCTGACCTGATGAGTACCTACTAGATAGTACAAAACATTAGTAAGGAACAGTCCACGCGGTGGATAGTAAACCTACCTACTGCCAGGAACAATTGAAGAAATCTTGTTGGATGGCTTCTCCATGCCTAGTCTTGCGACTGGATTGTGGATCGAACTTATCGTGCTGATGTATACCTGCTTGCTCAATGAGCTCATGCTGATACACACCTGCTTGTTCTCCTGCCAATCTGCGCGGTTGATACTGACGGTATTGGGAAATTGTTTCTAGTTATTCGGGCTTGTTAGATTATGTCGTGAGAGATACCTTGTATGATGTTTATTTTAAAAGGCTAATGTGCTTCCAACCCTGCAGGTTTTCTGTACATCTTGTACTGTTGTTCGTCTACATTTCTTCAGGTTTAAAAATATACTCGAATATGTCAAATTGAACACATGCGCAAACACGTACCAATAAGTGCATGTTTATGTACTTTGAGGATTTGGGCATGACGTACGACAGCTCAACCCCCCCCCCCCCAATTTTAGGCTCGGACCCCTAAGGGGGACCGGACCTGGCAACCCAAATCAATAACAAGTAACCCAACTTCTACATATTATGTAGGTACGTTTTAAACTTTAACTTGGGGTAAATTTTTCTTAGTAGGTATCTTCATACTGTATCATTAAATAAAAGAACCTGTTTTTTCCGACCAGGATTTTTTAGGCAACCCTTTTAAATATGTTTTCTGTTATTTTAAGTCAATTGATATATTTGTATGTTTGTTTGTTACTCCTTCAAGCAAAAACTGCTGAAGCGATTTTCGTGAAATTTGGCACAAACATATAGAGGTAGCTTGTATTAACAGAGCATAGTTTTTATCCCGACAAAATGTTCCTGTGGAATCATTAACCACGCTGGCAACGCCGCGGGTAACAGCTAGTTTTATTATAAAATGAGTTTCATCCTATTTATTATCAGCTCGATACAGGTACCTATCATACTTATATAACTAAAGGTTCAAAATAATAAACGTACTGCAACATACACACACTAACGTTTATATTCAAAAATCAATGTAGAAAATAATAAAACAAAAAGTGATAAATTTGAACTTCTCTAAAATTGTAGGTATCTATTGTGAATGTCTGTTGTGACAAATATGATCAATTCAACATGAAAAAATAATTCAGAATAACGCCTAGCTTCGTGATTCGGGATGTTTCGCAATACCTTTGAAAACGTTGACATGAAAGATGAGCTTTATTACCCTTCAATCCGAAACCAGTGACGTGGCACGTTTGACGGCTATCGCTATTGTCAAGTATATTATATGTTGTTGAACAAAGAAAATAAATTTAAAAGGTCTCGCCTCTGTGGTATAGCGGTCCAGTTTTGGACTTGGCTTCATGAGGTCCTGGGTTCGATGCTCGGGTCGCGAAAAAAAAGAGAAAATGTGTTTTATCAATTTTCTTATAAAGTGTTGCCTGGGATTGGATATGTGTCCGGTCGGTGATAGGTTTGCCACCCATCGCATTGTGGGATTTCTTCGACTTGTCGTGGGTACCCTGGTTGTAACTATATCTATACCTACCTTATCGGGGATAAGGGCGTGGAGACTCTCAAGTTTGAAGAGACTCACAGCACATTGTACACTTTGGCTGAAGTTTTGGTCAACTGCCTACGTAGTCAAAAGTAATCAAAGGGATTTTGCTGCAACGCTATATGTCGTTTACTATTATTTTCTCTCTTTTTAAAAATAATTGATTTATCCACCTGTAGGCTACGGCCCAGGACCCTCTTCCAACTTGTCTGTTTATATGTCATCTCAATATTTCCCGCGGCGGAGATATCTATATCCCTTTTCTGTTGTTATGAATTTCCTTAAATTTGCAGCAAGTTTCATCAAGTTCTAAGAAAACTACATCCCATCAAAAACATTTTCATGTAAAACTAACTGTTCCCGCAAACTTCGTTCCGCGCGGTTACTTTGTATGAGAAAAAAATAAAATGTTGTTTTTCCCAGTTTCCTCACAATCGAACAGAATAAAAATTATCCTATGTCCTTCTTCCGGTTCTAAGTTAGCTCCCAACCAATTTTGAGCCTAATTCGTTCAGCCGTCCTTGATTTATAAATAGTCTAACTAACACCGCTTTCATATATAGATGTTACTAATACGAGGCTGTTTGGCTATTACCGTCGAAAAGTTGTCAAATGTCACGTCGATCCAACTTTTAACCTCTATCCCTTTGCTCTAAAAGACGTTCTAGACTATTGTAAATAGGTCTTCCAACAAAGGCAACCTTGCAAGAAGCTTTGTTTCCGTCTTCGGATTGTTTCAGACGGATGCGAACCAGTACTTACAACCGTCTAGAACCTCTAATTCTGTGCTTATTCTAACGTTGTTGTACGAAAGCGAGAGTTGGATATGTTAGAAAAGGTAAAAGAGTAAAATGAGGAGACCAAGGTTGACTTTTCATTATCAAATCGCTCGTCTGTTATCCCAGGGTGGTGTGAAGAGTCTCCAAAACTGGCGTGTTTATATGAAAAGGGCAATGAATAAGGAGGAAGCTAGGCAGGTTTGCCATCGGGTCTGAATCGTGAAATTTTGCACTAAGGGACTTGGCGTGAAGATATGTACGAGTATGGCCCTATATAAAGCCCCGTAATATTCTGCAAGCCACTCTAAAACGTTTCACCAAACATAAATGTGACCTGGCAGTTTTGCTAACATCACATGGTGCGGTGAGGAGAAATACGTTTAGTTTACGTTTGCCGTTAAAGGAAAGAAAAGAAAGGAGGAATAAAATAATGACATTTTGTTAACATAAAATAACGAAGCATTTGTATAAGAGTCTCGTATAAATAGTAGTAGTAGTATCTTCACGCCCATATCCCCGAAGGGATTGGCAGAGGTACAACCAAGGCACCCACGACTATCCGAAGACACTAAGTCCCACAATGTGATAGGTGGCAAGCCTTTCGCCAGCCGGGCACATTTCCAATTCCGACCAACATTTTTTTAATTAGAAAATTGGAAAAATCCAATTTTCTTTATGTTGGCCGACCTGGGATTCGAACCCGGGACCTCATGCAGTCAAGTCCAACACCCGGACTGCTAGACATTTATTGAATTTATTTATTGAAATTATTAAAATTACTATCTAATAATAATAAAACAAAAACAAAACACTAGTGCCTGAACTTGCCGGGATATTGATTTAACGCCTTAGCTATTTCTGTCACCATAATGACAGGGTCATGTTCTGGTCTAGGGGGTTGGGTAACCGATAGACTTGTAGAACTGGCCTAGCATCCTGGCTTCAGGACATCAGCAAAGCTATGGTGTCTATAAGCCACTAACCTTCTTTTCAACATCAGGAGTACCGTGTACTTGTACGTTGATTGCTTACATAAAAATACATACTAGGCGCACACTGGAGGTACCTATATTTTCCAATACTTTACGAATTGTTTTTAGTCATGTCCTCTATGTATACTATAAGCAAAAAATAAATGTATGTGCGAATGGTTTATTGAACTACACTCTAATATGAAAAGTGGATAAAAAATCTGGAGCTCGGACCACAACATGTTCGAAGTCCATAAACGAGAGTCTTCCATCTCCATCAACATCAGCTTCGTCGAGGACACTGGCGACTATTTCGTCCCTTTCGTGTTGCTGCAACTCTCCTTTGGTAAGAAGTCTTGTTGCTTCTAGTAGATCCTCTCTTCCTATGTACATGTCGTCGTCCAGGTCGTATATCCTGAAGGCATACCTGTAATAAAGAATTTTAGTGTTATTCCTGTCATCTATAACACTTATAAATGAAGACCACCCCATCTGTCTTACCGGAAGCCGGAAATCGACAGACAGGGGGTTAGATAAAGTGATTAAAAGACAGGGCATTTCTCTGAATCTTATTGGAATCAGGCATAATTCCAGTGTAAATGTTTATCTAACAAGTACATTTTACATATATATAAACTGATTGTTTTTACTTTAATAACTTATTGAAATTACATTTTGAGATTATATGGCATCACCAAATTTTGGCCATATTTCATAGTTAAAAATAAATTAAAAAGAGAGTAAACGGCATCTGGTTATTATGAAAGTAAGAGACAGTCGACCATATTTAAAGGTTTACCGGTTAACTTCCAATGGTAGGCATGAAAGCTATGCCACCAGGAACAGGTACGGCGGCGATTTAATATTACGCAAAGCCCTTTACGTTCGAAAACATACCTCATAAAGTACCAGCATCAGACAGACATGGGACTTAGACATGGGACTTGAATAAGTTTAAAAAAGATTTGTAAGGATTTGAATCTTCATTAGCTCAAATGCTTAAAGCATTTGTTTGCTTGAGCACAAAGGTCTGGGGCGGTTTTTTTTTTTAATTTGTAATTTGAAAAAATTAGAAAGTTTTTTTAGTCTCGAAAATATTGTACCGTCTATATATTACAAATGACAAACACGCCTCGAAATTAATGAAAGATATTTAGAAGTCAAATTGTGGAGTCTAATAAAATTTAAAGGGACGGCAATTTAGAATATTGCGTCCTCAGAATGATTAGCAAATATTTTGTTATACTTTGAAGAAAATATTTTGAAGATCAAATTCTGAAGCATTAAGGTTCAAGCCGTTAATAACCATTGATTTCCTTCGAAGATAAAAGGAACTAATTGTTCTCCGTAAGTGATTGGATCCTTAATGGGAATATTTCACAAACTCTTTGATAGTGCTTTATGAAGTTTCAGAGTTTAACTCTTGAGTTAAAGCCGTTAAAGATTTATTGGATTTGTAATAAAATGAAAGTTTTAAACCAACTCATTCTTCTGTTAAGGCCTTAGATGTAGCTTGAAATGCTGTTGCTATTTTTTTTGTCATTCCTTTAGACTAAAATCATAAAAAGGCCACTACCACACAATTATCCGTAATATTATTGCTTTGTGATGTTTATATATGTTTATTGAGAAGTTTACTGGACTTAGGCTCTAAACCTTTGGCTAAACGGGAAAACGTGTAGTTCTATGGTGGTTGTAGTTATGGTATGGTTTGGATTGGTTTTATGAATTCATCAACAAAAAGCTACTCGTAACTTAATACCCTTCATTTTAGTTTTGGAACATTTAGGAACCTATTTTCACACAAAATTTTATTGCTTTGGTAGTTGCTCACACCAGCAAATGTAATGTTTAATAAAAATCAATAACAACAATCGACGTATCCAAATCACTAAGAGCTCTTACACACGAACGGCATGTCACCAACAGCATAGGTAACTGCAGTCGTCGACGCGTCGGCGGCAGCAGTCAACACGTCGACAGCTGCCGCCGACAAGCGAGAACGTCTGCCGTCGACAGGCGACGACGCTTGCCGTCTTAACTGCAAGCGTCGCCACTTGTCGGCGGCTGCAGTTACCTATGTCGTTGTTGACATGCCGCTCGTGTGTAAGAGCATAAGCTGTATTACTGTCCGAATTCTTGTCGTTTCGTAAAATATATTTTGCTTGAATTGAACGGTCAAATATGATAATACAACTAAATTGCACCCCGTATCTGAATCACCATTCACCGTGGTGACCACCTGGTTATCAGTGATTTATCGGTACCTGTGTTGTTGGTTGGGTATGATAATTACAACTTGACTGAAGGGTTACTAATCTGACCTTCCAATTCCTTAAAAGTATAACTTTAAAATAAACTTCCCGATTACATGAAAGACCTGCCATTAAATAAATTTTAAAAATGTGTTAAAGTGGAATTCTATAAAAAAGGATACCATTGCTGAATGTCTATCAGATAAAATTGCTTGGGATTGACTGCTCCTCATACCAATCTCTTACTAGTAATAATGTATAATGTAATTACTGATAGATTTGTATAGAATAAGGAAAAAAGGATAAGCCGAGTTTCCTGCCGGATCTTCTCAGTGTGTGGCCACGTTCCGAGCCGGTGGTAGTTTTTAGTATTATATAGACTCGTCACAAGTGCCTCTTGTAAGATGAATGTGAATACATTTTTTTTCTATTCTATTCTAGCGGAATATCTGAAAACATTTGTGGTGAGACGCCACAGACGTTGCTGGTGCATCGATAAGTTATGGCCTTATGTTCAAGTCTTTTGGCTACCTAACTTTCCAGCATAGAACACGATATTGACGAACACTGAGAATGAAAGGCAAAGCGTTATATTTATAAACATACTCAGAAAAGTACTTAAACTTCTCTTGCAGCCAGGTCTTTATAATATAAAATATAACTTTACCAAGCCTTAATATCTCGTGGTGCAGCTTCACTGAACACTGACATCATATCCAAGAAGTCTTCAAACGTGAGGTTCCCTGATCCATCGTAAGAGAACACCTGACAGATGCGTCTTTTAAATGGATTTTCCTGAAAATTTAAAAATATATTTTTGTTAACGAGTCTCATGCGCAAGAAATGGAGAGAAGCTATGATTGTCCTTCCTGCTGACTTAAGAGAATCTCAAACTTTAAAAAAATATAGACAAATTGTCTGACAGGCGGCATTGAAGAGGAAATAAAATACAGTTACTTCTTACAAATCGCTTGGTACTAAAAACAAGTAGGTAAGTATTAATTTATCCACAAATTTATTTATTTTTTTTTTAATTACATGGGCAGTAATATTTTGTTTCAATTATTGTCAATATTTCTAAATTTAGTTAAGCAGAAAGGACCCAACCCACATGAACACCAAAATTGAGAGAAACATACTAAAGCGGTCATAAAGCCTATAATACTTTGGTTCAGTAAAAGATTTCATAGATAAACAAAGCTATGACATTTGGATAACCATTTGATAGCAACCCACATATATATGGCCAGTACATATTATTATAAATATATAAACTTTAAAATCAATTATCTCAAAACTATTTAGATGTGCATTGGGTCCTTTCTGCTTAACTACGTCCAATTAGGACCTGATTTAGAGGCAATCAATGTAATTCGGATCAAGATCCGAGAAGTGAGTTTTGAGTAATTATTTTTAGTAAATTTAGATGAAGGGTAAAATCGAAGTCTGTATTATGTAGTTTTGTTGGGCTTTAATTATACACCATTGCTTCAATGTCGTTATATACTGTCCTACACCAAAAGTGTTACCAAGAAGAGATTGTTGTTTTAGTAAGAAGGTATTCTGTATGACATTTCTCCGTGTTGGTCCGTGCTCCTTTTCAGAATGGACCTGCTTTTCTGCCAGACAGCTCGTAAAAGGCGAGCATAGACTTACCATTACTAGCACCGTGACTTCTGATGGTAGAGTTTCGCAGCGAATCGTCCGGATTGGTACCACCGCCTTACCTATTCCAGCCGCCACAACGTCAGCGCTTGCCATTGATGTATTCCGGTTTGGAGGGTAAGGTTGCCGGTAACCTTACTTTTGCTGCAGGCCTAACATCCCGGCTTCAGGTTGACAACGCACCATTATCAACTTTGGTGTTTCCAGGCGGTGTGAATATCTTGCCATCAGGAAATCCGTGTGCGTGTTTGATTTCCAGTTTCATAAAAAAGAAAAACAGTGGCGTAGCTTGGACTACTCATGGCGATTACTCATGTTAGTCAAATAGGACTTGTTATTAATTATTGCAGCTATATCTGTTTCGATTGAGAATATTGCAAAGTGACAAAGTAGGTCCAGCTTTATACTGTATTTATGAATGCAAACGCACAGTAAAACATGTCAGCATATGCCAAACACAAACTTATATATAAATGTATAAAAATTAATTGCTGTTCTTTCAGGCTCAAACTTGAGAACTTTAGCGTTCTCAACTTCCGTTTGGCTAATTTTGGTTTTGAATTATTTGATCAAGTCCAGGAAAAGTTTAGAAGATAAGAAGAAGTGGAAATCTGCGGGGCAACTAGGAAAAACAACATTTTAAGTTTTTCCAATACAAATACAACGGGTAGAACAAAGTTCGCCGGGACAGCCAGTTTTAAATAAGTGCGAGTGAAGGCCAAAGACAATTATCCTCACATCTCAAAATTACAGAAGCCATCCCAAAATGGCGTATTGATATTTGACAACCAAAACATCATTTCATTCGTAAGTATCGTTTATATTTTATAACAATAGCAAATGTGTCGTTTATACGGCGCTGTTAAGCCTACTAATGCACGTTATAACGTCTCAAAAGTGCAGTAATGTGCCAGTATGTGACAATCGCGGCCAATATTTTCTGGTTGTTGTATAATATAAAAATAAACGGGGATTTTAAGTTTAGTGGTAACGCATTTAAAGGGTCTCCCGAGATCTGTGAATGTAAGCCGTGGGTCGTGTCATGTCGCACACACGTAATTACACCATCAATGTATCATTAATTTAGGGAGATTTTAATTTCTGTATTTCTATATAATTTTAACGTAATAGTTCTTCTTCTTCTTCTTTTATAAATATGGCTTTCAATCGTTTTTCACGTTTTATTTAGCCAATGTCAGGTACGGGAATTAAGTCTTTATTTCAGTCATTAGTCACTAGTTACAGAGTCCTGACTCATAACAAACTCTTGAGTAAAGCGGTGGTTTCGTTACTCAAGCTCATCTCGTGACAATTGGCGGCAGCGAGGAAATACCCGACACACTAATTACTACATTGCTGTTTCACTTGTGCACTTTATCTGAACAAAATTAAACTAATTCCCACCTAAATTATCTAATTTAACTCATATTTAACACCAAATCCAATAGCTACGAAAAACATACGACCATCTTCTTTTACGATGGTGCCAAAACTCCAATGTAATAATTATTATATTGTTGTGTTTTACGACAACGTCTACGACTGTGTGGTAGTGGGTTTGGAGTTAGTTTAAACTACCGCTTTATTCAGGTTTTAAGGGCTGGCCAACCGGTAGGTACACTTACATAAAACTTATCAACAAAAAATCAGTCTGGCGTCGTAACTTCACATAGGTATTTGTAAAAGATAGGAGAAGAACATATCTTCTATCTTTTCAATGACACAGTAGTTTAACCGTAGTAAAAATAAAAAAAAAATCTGATTTCAATTGCAATAATTTTGTCATCTAAGTACATAAAAAGTAATATTTTCCCATTATTATACCCAGACTAAATCCAGAGAAATCGATTAACATATGTGTATAAAAACATAGCATTCAAAAAAACCACAACCTCCTCCTTTTTAAAGTCGGAAAGTAAACTTCTTCTGAGATTCTAATGCATAGACTGACATTTCGAAATACTTTTCATAAACGCCTAGATCTACACTAAAGGCATGTTCATCTCAGCTTGTCGATTGGAATTGAACCCTAGCCTCACGGACAGATGACGTTAAGCAAGAGTACTAAAACTTGGCCCTTAATGAAGCAGTTTTATTTTACTTACTTTTAACTCTGGAAGCTTTTCAATCTCTTCAACGGACACTGCTATAGTGTGGGCCTGGTCTTCTGTCATGGACTTGGGTATTTTCTCTGGATTTACCTCTCTGAATCGCTTGAAAACGCTGAAACATTAAAACTTTGTTGTATAAAAGTTAAAGAATCACACTGTCTTACTATAAAAAAGGAAACGCTTTTTAAAAATTATGTCTAAAATTGGATTCTCAACCAATAATATGCTGACACGTCATCTCGTAGTCGCCTCTGTGGTCTAGCTGTTCAATTGTTGGACTTGACTGCATGAGGTCCCTTGTTCGAATCCCGGGTCGGGCAACAAAAAGAAAATTGGATTTTTCCAAATTTCTAATAAAAAAAATGTTGCTCGGGATTGGATATGTGCCCGGTTGGCGATATAGGCTTGCCACCTATTATATTGTGGGACTTAGTGTCTTCGGCTAATCGTGGGTGCCCCGGTTGTGCCTCTGCCTACCTCTTCGGGGATACGGGCGTGAAGATAGTTTGACACGTCATCCACGTGTGGCATGTTATTGGTTGGATGTCAATTTTAAGCAGACTTTACGCTAAGCAGGTGTCTAAATATTTTGTATGGTAAATCGAACAGTATGTTAGGATACATACATACATTTACAGTTGTACATTAGTAGTGAACAAATTAGAAAAAAAGGACGATGATTAATGGTATAAAACAAAGTCAATCCTTTGTCCCTATGTCCCTTTGTATGCTTAAATCTTTAAAATTAAAATTTATATGTATATTTTATATCCCTGCAATACAATAATACAACAATAAAAGATCCAACTTATTACATAAAGTCGTAGAAGATAAGGAAAGGCAATTGGTGTAAGTGTCAATAGTCGGAGATATGTTTACGGAGCTGGAGGGTGCTCGCGGATCCACAATTACTGTGTACTCAGGATCTCGCAGCAAACGACCCTTCACCGGGGGTATTTGCTGAGCCAACCCCAATCTCTTCGATATCTAAAAATTGCATTAGAGAAATGTATAGATAAACATGAAAAGGGATAGTAATATCATTTGGATATTAACTGAATACTTAGTTCGTTTTATCTATGTCTTCGCTTGTTTAGAAGTATCTATGATGTTCCTGGTATTGCAGATACGGGGGGCGGTGACAATTTCCGTCAGGTGACGCATTTACTAGTTTGTCTATTCCAACACAATATTAAAAAAATATTTTTGAAGTGAAAACTTCTTTAGCGGCGTTGCGCACTTTTTTTTTTTCGGAATGAGTAAAAACTTCTAAACTCGCTTCGGGACACGTGACCTGATCGAAAATTCGTAAGGCGGATGAAGAGTAAACAGCCGGCGCGGCGTAGGATAGGAAGTGGGGGGCACTTTTTCTCTTTCTACGGCGCGGCGAAAATGTATGAATGCGCCTGCTGTTTCGTTTAGACGGCGCAGGGCGCTCGCGCGAATATTCGTGTTGTCGTGTTTGTGTACGATAGCGCAATAAATGAATATTGTATTCTACCACATGAATGATTGTACTTTCATACTGATAAAGCAGTTCGTGCAAAATAATTCCTTAATGATTCCAAAATATCAATAATGCACAACGTTAATATTGAAGTTTTCACTTCTGCCGGCACTCTCGGAGTACAACCCGTCTTTTTTGTAGTATTGAAGAAGAAGTAGACAGATTTTTTGACGAAAAAATAAATATCTTTTTATATTTATGAAAGAGTGCAATATAATCAAAGTGAGTAGATACCATTTTAAAAAAAAGGTTAATACATTCTCTTCCTTGGAAAACTTCTGTGAAATAAGAAGTTTTCCAAGGAAGAGAATGTATTAAGCTGGTGAACTTCAGGACAAGTAAATTAAAGAAGAATTTGTAAAAATTAAAATAAATAAAATTCGTTCAAAACTTTATAACTTTTGATTTGGGCACTGCTTCAAATGAGAAACATGTCCAGAATAATAATAAAAAAGATGAACCTTTATTTACTAAGATGGAAAAAATACTATTAATTTGATTTAAAATTTTAATAACTCCTGCTTTGAATTTCAATTTTAAATATAATAAACCCCTAACAAGAGAGTTTCAGCATGATTTAGTAAAAGGAAAATTAATATTAATTATTCAATGGATCCTTAGTAATCCACGTATATAAATTCAGCAATTTTTGTCTACAGCAGCTTTACTCCTCAACTTCTTAGACGAAGTTTCATAAGAAATAACAAATTCCTAATAATTTGAATCTCTAAACAGAAAAAAAGAAAGAAGAAAGAGAAGGAGGCCTCAGATTTGCAACGAATCATTACCACCTTTGGTGTCTCTAGACGGCGTGAATTTCTTACCATCAGGAAATCCGTCTGCTTAATTGTCTTGACAACACCAACTTGTGATGTAGTTATGGATCATTTCGATCACGACAGCTTTCAAACCACAAAATCGACATAGACTCTTCATCCGTTCGAAAGTCATTATATTTATACCTTATATTATAAAAATAATGTATACTGTGTATCCCGAGAACCCGAGAGTTTTACACACACACACACACACACACGCACGCACGCACGCACGCACGCACGCACGCACACACACACACACAAACACACACACACACCCCTCACCTCACATCTCAGTAGTAGTAATAATAAATTAGATGATGGTTTATTGGCTTGACCAATTAACGTATCAGTAAAATTTAAACTAAACAAAATGTGTCCCTATGCTTTGAGGCGCTTGAGGACTCTTCTCCGAACCAAATAGTAGATTAAGTGACTGCTGCTGTTAAATCTTACGCTACATGAGTAATTACCGTGGTAATTTTAATATATAGTGTACAATACTTCAAATTGTACATAATGATAAAAAAATAAATTTTGGATTTAAGTTTTTTGTTTTTTGCATTTTTTGGAAACAGGCAGAAAGTAGAGATTTCAATTAATGAAAAGCCCACCAACTTTTCGAAAAGGAGATATTTTGACGCGTGAAGTTTTGATTGAAAATTAGGGTGCTCTTTCGACATTTAATTAAAATATGGTGAACAAAAATTTTTTTGACTTATAATAAGGTAAGTTTTAACCAAATTTCGTGAAAAACAGTATATTTTCTGTTAAAGATAAAAAACTAGAAACTTGGTAATTTCAATTTTTCAATTTCGATATTAAGTAAAAAAAAGTGTAAATACAAAAGTTGTAGATCTTTTCATTACCTACAACTTTGCCATTAAACTTTTTTCTATAGGATTTGTAATTTCGCCGGAACTTGAGATAAACCGATTTTTACCCTCAAACCCACTGCCCGACCCCGACTCGAACGTAATTTATTTTTCCTTTCATTTTCATCATATTTCCTTCCTTTTTTAATAGGTTGAGACCTTAAAACCAGTGCTAAAGCCTCTAAAAATGTTAAAAAGTAAAAAAAATAAAGTAGGATGGGTCCTACATTTTTTCAGTATATAGTATGATGAGTCCTACTATATTTTTTTTCACTTTTTAACCTTTTTAAAGGCTTCAGCACTGGTCTTCAGGTAGTTCGAAATCACGCCGCAGAAATTCAAAATTGTTGCTGTGTTGAGAGTCTAAGGTGGGATATTTGCTTCATGTGAAAATTTATCTGATAGTTTGCCTATAAAATGAAATCATTATAAGGTCGAGTACGTCAGTAGGTTCTAGTAGTATTACATTGTTGTATTATATATACAATTTCTACGAAGCCGTGCGAGTTATCAAACAACTCTACCTAATAATTACAGGTAAGCTATTTCATTCCTATTCTCAAGGTTGCGCTTATATCAAAAGAAGTATAGCTGTAGATAAATAATAGTCTAGCTAACTAATTAGTAACTATTATATATATATTATTATGTATGTATATTTCCGCGAGGACAAACTCGTTATTAATAAAAATGGTTAATGTGTTAATGGTTAGATTGTAGACAAAATAATAATGTCTATCATATTTTTCCAACATTTTTGTGGGAAAAAGTATGGTCAATAGCACATGTTTTTTTTTAAATTCAAATGTGAAAATCACGTAGATAATGGGAAAAATTGCTGCAGAGGATTTATACATAATATGAAGAAAGCAAAAGGTTCCGAAATAGTACCACATACATTTTATCAACATCATTCTAGTATATCTTGACAACCGCATCATTGCTCTGATCATGATAAAACCGTTACCACCTCGGAATCATGACCTATCTTTCTAAAAAAGTATCAAAATCGGGTGACTATTGACGGATTAATCGCGTAGCAAACATAAAAAAACTTAAAGTCGAATTGAGAACTTTCTCCTTTTTCTGTAGTCGGTTAAAAACAATGTAAAAGAGCCATGTATTGGGAACGTGCACGACAATAGTGCCATCTTGTAAATATCATATAATTTTTTTTGTAAAATTTAATATAATTGAAAGACTTCAAATAGTGTTTTTATACACATTTGTTAAAAACAAATTTCATTAAAAATATTAGAAGCCAGTCATTAATTAAACTGTACATTTCGTCACAGATAATTTTAAGTATCTTTACGTCCGCGTCCATATTCCCGAATCTGGTAGGCCGAGGCATAACCAGGGCACCCACGATTAACCAAAGACACTAACTCCCACAATGTGATAGGTGGCACGCCTATCGCCAACCGGGTATATATCCCATTCCGGGCAACATTAATTTTATTAGAAAATTGAAAATATACATTTTCTATTTTTTTTGTTATGGGGATCGAACCCGAGACCTCAAGAAGTCAAGTCTGCCGCCAAACCGATAGACCACAGAGGCGACCAAATTAACAGACCATAGTCAATTTTGTAAGTGAAAATTCGAAATTACTGAATAAGTAGCAGTTCGTAGTATATATTATCAGAAAATTCTCGGTTTGTTGTTTCAGCAGACAGTAGGACTTTCACAAAGCAAAACAACTTTAAAAGTGGTCTTTGTCTGTGCAACAGCTTTCATAATTTTTCTTTGGATTAGTAGATGTTTTACCTCCTATGAAATGTTACATATTTGTCGTCAGGTTTTGGATACTGTAGTGTCTTGGTAAAAGTTGGTTGTCTCATGCGCTTACGTCTAGCGTCAGTCGTGTACCGGCGTCGAGCGATAAGCTGTGTATTGCGATTTAGTGAGTGTTGTGAGTGTTGATGAGCCGTTTTCATTATCCCAAAGCAGTACAATACATGTGGCGACGAGGACAAAAGTGAGTACATGATAATAATAATAATATAAAAAGGAAAAAAACAGAAAGGTGCCTAGGTCATCAAAAGAAATGATCGAGCTATAACATCTCGAAGTACCCGCTAGGACTGCTATTTAACAATTCTTTAAATATTTATACGTAGTTACTTATCGACATTTTGTTACTTCGGTTTCTAACCACACAGATCTAATGTTAATGTTACAGATCTTAATAGCTATTTGTGGTATCTATATATTAATATGTGATGCCAAAATTTTGGACCAATTTTTACGAAAATTTCGAGAACGGAGGAGTATGAAATTTGGCACACTTATAGTTTATGTGTAGAAGAAGTGCAGAACGCTTATATTTTTCAATAATAATGTTTATAAAGTACATTAAATCAATAAATAAAACATTACCCACACTACCATGCATTTGACACACACAAACAAATACATTGATGATAACGATAAAAGATCACAGATGGCGCACTAAAAAGTTCGGAAACAAAGTAATTAGTCTTGAGAAATGAAGATGGTGTTCTTATCAACTAGATATTAAAATGTATTACGGTCGAATTTCGTCCAATGGGCGACCACTAATATAGATTAATGCTATATACATGTGTGGACAAGATTTCGTAAAGAACCGTTATTCTTCTAAGCTATAAGTGGTCCATTAACAACAATACTAAGATATTAACCAACAATACGCCGAATAAACGCCGTAAAAGCTAGAAACGTAATTCGGTCGCCGTCACGTATGTGTTTATAACCTTTGGTTAAATGGGTCCGACGGTTTACGACCTACAAAAGGTTTACTTGTTGGATACATTTAGTGCTTATATGCAAGGTAAAAGGAAACGAGACAAAGTAGGACTTAGTAATGTGCATATTCAATACTAGTTCTTTGTAGTTTTACTATTCTAGACTAGATACAATTTAAATTCGGTCCTTACGAACCTTATTCTGATGAAGCGTAGGTATGTTATCCTAAAAGACGTTATTTAAATAATGTAATAATAGTATCACCTCTGTGGTCTAAACGGTTCAGGTGTTGGACTTGACTGCATGAGGTTCCGGGTTCGAATCCAGGGTCGGGCAACGAAAAGAAAATTTGGGTTTTCCAATTTTTTAATTAAAAAAATTGTTACTCGTGATATGTTGGCGATAGGCTTGCCACCTATCACATTGTGGGACTTAGTGTCTTCGGATAGTCGTGAGTGCCCTGGTTGTGCCTCTGCCTACCTCTTCGGGGATAGGGGCGTAAAGATACTTTCAAGGCCAATTTCAAAGGTTACTACCCGCTTCCAGGAACTTCATATCGCTTTACAATAACTTAGCTAGCAGTTTGCATGAAAAAAAAGTATTGTTTTTCCATCTTTTTTTGTATTTTTTCCTGATTTTCTCTTCATAAGAACCTTCAAAGTTTTGACATCACGTATTAATATATAGATTACTAGCTGATTTAGCAAACTTCGTATCGCTTGACATTAACAGCTACATGATATTTGATGCTCCGATAGTGGCGCAGTCTGCCGGATCCAATGTAAAACAAAATCAACGACTACCTACAAATAAAAAATTTATTTAAAAAACATTTTTTAGTGGAAGGTGGAAAATAAGCAAAATGATAAAATTTATTAAAATTTGCGTTACCTAAAGATACCAAAGATGTGATGCGTCGCGATAAAGCCTTTAATTTAAGGTTACCGGTTTCCACAATGTTTAACTAGAACAACTCAGTAACTGATGTTATGGCGAAAAACATTTAGACGGTGATACTGATTCAGGCTAGCCATCACAAAAATCCACACTCTACTAACAATCACGGTGCTAGTGAAAGTCCTCTGCAGACCCTTATGAGTAGCTTGGTATAGATGAAAAATTGACTATAATCAAAGGAGCCATCGTAAAACCTCGTGTAACATAATTTTTAGAAATAAAAAACTATTAACTATAAAACCGATTTTAGTTCATATTCGTTAGGTATTGTAATATGATCCTACGTTAAAGTTAATAAAGTTTTTTATTCCGATATCTCAAGTTCTCTCGATCGAGTTAATATAAAATACACTGGTATAGCCGAGGGTAACAGCTAGGGTTGCCAACCGTTTCGCTATATAGATCCATAGGTATGATTACTAAAGTAATTATTTTTTGAATTGTAAAAAAAATATTGCATTTCGCGTTTTAAATTCGTATCACGATGTTGGCAGCCTATTAACACCTATTTAATAACTGATTGTAAAATGTATTACCAGCATTAAGTATCTACGGGCATCATAATAATACATTATTAACTACAATGAAAATTTATTTGTTATTTTGCTCAACAACATCCAGATCAAACACTAATTTGAATATGAAATGGAAATGTGTTTAATCCGGTTGTAGTTAATAACTATTGAACATATTACTGGGTTTTCGTTAATCTTCGATTTAGGCTTGTAGCTAAACCGTCTTATTAAGGAACAAAGACTAAAGTACTCCAAGGCTTAACGTTATATACATTCAGTCAAAAAAGTTTCGGGAATTATTTGTTTATGGTTCCAAGTTCAATTTTTTGTTTTCTTAAGTTGTTGTTGGATTGGCACAACGGTTTTCATTTTGGCGCGTAATTTGAATTGTATCTGTTATTTATATTAAATACAGTGCTGTTTTTAGTTATCCGATATCCGATGTATACCTTCTCCATAAACTAAATCTAAGAAACCATCTGGATCACGTGAGCTTTTTAAATAAAAAAAAAAACCGCTTAAATAAAAAAAAAAAAAAACACACACACACACACGTCAAACCTATACGTAACCTTGTAAGCTTCACAGCAATAAATCTGCATCACAATCGATCTGTTTGTCAAAAGATACAATGCCGCAGTCATATACACAGACATACATACACATAGACACCTCAAACTTATAACACCCCTCGTTTTGCGTCGCAGGTTAAAAATAGAAAGAGTCAGGCATTAAGTTTTCTCGCGACAGCTAGAATGCTATTAAGTCTTCATGAATATCTAAAACTAATAATTGTGCAAACAAAGTAAAACTGCTCAAAACCGACTTCAATTTTGATATCTACTAGCAAAAATAAAATACAATGTAAAAGTAAACAACTAAGTAGGTACTTACTAAAACAAAAGCGTCAAACTAATCACTAAAAAAACTAATGTGGGACAATTTAGGGGTGTACTTTATCTAATAATAATAAACATAGTAATCGGACTACTTTGTCGAAAGTTTTGCGTGATCTAACATAAAGAAAAACACTTTATAACTGTGTAACAATTTTTATCTGTCGGATTTTCAGCGGTAAAGAGATACGTAACTTACATAACGTATTCTGTTGGAAAATACTTAACCTGAAAAGTTAAACATCTCAGAAATTGAGACCTTATTTTATATTTCATGAAGAAATCTTTTTATGTTCAAGACATCTTAAAGATTTTGTTAAAATGAACGTAAAAAGGAGAACATTTAAGACTAGTTTTACGCAAAATTCAGGGCCAATTATGTTGTATCTTGCTGTGACTAACTCAAGCTTACTACAATGCCTAGAAAATACATAACTTTTTTCTACTACAACTAATTATCATTTGAAAATCATAAATATCCTGCAGTAAGTTGGCCATTATTTAATTCTTCGAAGCTTAGAGCATATTTATTAACGATACCCCTTTAGCAGTCGGTTATCATCAAAAAACCTTATCTGGTAGGGCGAATGACAGAGTTTTATACACATATGTATTTACATAAATATCTCACAATTATTCTTACCGAAGTATTTCTTTCCTTGTAAAAAACGTACAGTCCTGTTGAAAATACATAATATTTCACATATCCAAGGAAACTTAGAACATAAATCATCAAGGTATACAACCCATGCTAGTCCGAGTCCGTTGACTAGAATAGGTCCCGCTGCCAGACAGCCCAGGCTTGAAATACCGGTATTTTTAGGAACCGGTATTAATGACCTTGAAGCAATACCGATACAAAGGCGTTACCTGTACTGTGTGTACCGGTACCAGACTTAGTACCGGTACTGTTGGTTTAAGGGTTTTGATACCAGTACTGTTTTAATAATACCGGTACTAGAAAATATATAACTTAACATTTTTTCTTCAATTGAAGATATCTCTGTTCTGTCATGAGAGATTAAAATAATACCGATACCTAAAAAGGAAAATTGGCAACGTCGCACTTGTATTTAACGGGTACCTTAATTGTATACCGGTTTTTATCGGTATTAGTACCGGTACTTGTTAGATACCGGTATACGAAGTACCGGTACCCACTTTGGAACCGGTATCCATGTATCGAAATGGCAAGAACCGCTAAATACCGGTACAGAACCTGTACTTATCGTACCGGTTTCAAGCCTTGCAGACAGCTCGTAAAAGGTAAGTACAGGCTAAATAGATTAATTCCAGCAAGACATCTATGATGTGTACACCATTGTTGTCGCTTACTGTCAGCGAAGACGCTTGCTTGTTCGTTGACCTAACTTTAAAAATTAATCAAAGTTTTTATTTCCTTTAAATGTAATGTAAAATTTTAATCGACTCCTTTCATCAAACGCTTTTGTAAAAATGTAACAAATAAATAATTCACCATATACCAATGTAGCGGACTTATAATGACGTCTATCAGCTGAGCTTGCATATCCAAACGTGAATACGCAATTTCAACACAATTGATTGAACACCTTGAAAATCAATTTGCAAGATTGGATTTTTAATTGGATTGTCTTCATTATCTCACTTATTAATTTACCTTGAATTAGCTCAAAATCCTTATTTATATGATGTAATAAAATTTTATAAAAAGACGCTTGTAAGCACAAAACCACTTTTAAAGTATAACCAGTTTATTTTGTTTTCGGTTAGTCTGCTTATTACTGCATTACCGGAAAATTGGTTTTAGCAATTTGGGTTTTTCTTAAGTGATGGAAGTCCCATTTTAAACTAAAGCCATAGTTTATCAGAATCCATTACATAAATGCACAGATTTTTAATCTCTGCCCGAGTAAAGTGGCACTTGCAGGTCAGTACGTAATAAATTAATAAATATCTAGTAATAACTAATAGATATAACTGGACAAATTATACTAATTGAGTCTAACTCTAAAGTACGCAAATTATGTGTTTGTGTTTAGTCTATAAGTGCAAGTCAACGATACTAAAATATATATTTACACTCTATGGAATACACAAATACTAAGAGACCTCGTGGGTCGAGTGGCTAGCGTACACACCTAACTACGCCGACCAATCTCGAGGCTCGGGTTCGATTCCCGACGGGGGCAGGCATTTGAGTGATGAACATTTCGATGTCTGCATTTCCGAGTCTGGGTGTTTATTAAATTTATTTTTGTATCTATTTAAGTATTTCTATGTATTAGAATCGTTGACTAACACCCATAACACAAGCATATAATTTGTTTACTTTGGGGTTAGATTCAATTTGTGTTACTTGTATATTTATTTATTTATTATATGATTTAAGTACCTAATTAATTCCAAAAATTTCGTTGTTATAAATACATAGGTTAATATGCAAAGGAGCTAAGTAATACATTATTGAAATAGTGTTAAAAGTGAGTAACAACATTAGACACAAAGGCAAGGAATGTTCTCTATACCTGATAATCCTCCAACTGTTGTTCTGTGAATGTTACAACTTTGTTCCCCATTGTCCGGGACCACAGATTAACTAAACGTAAAGTGCGACTGTTGCCTCGACAGCAGTATACTGGCACGAGCCAGCATACTTGTTTACAGGTGTGACACGTAGAGTAGTTTGCAGATAGAGCTTTTGTAACATTAGGATAAAAAAAGTAAAATATATTATTAATTCACGAAAGTACGTATGAAATGTTTCGATAAATGAGTCCGATTTTAGTAGGTAATTAATAATGGTAAACATCTATATTTAAAACATTTATATTTAATACAAGCATTATTAAAAATAGGCACCAAATTTGTTAATACAAGTTTTATTGGTAAGACACACAGAAAAGTACATGCACACGTCTTTACGCCATGTCCCTTACGAGGTAGGCAAAGATTGTCGAGTGCCAAATGCAACGATCCTGGCCGACCTGTCTAACTTCCTCTACATTCATCACCCTTTTCATACAAGCACGCGGATTTCTTGACTTGGACACTATACTCTGATATTATCGGACCTCTGATATTGTAGAATAATAATATAATATGATAATAGTAGCAATAATGCTGATACATAACGCATACCGGCAAAATCAATAATAGGAAGGTCAAGTGTGTGTATTAATAAAAGCATACTTGCGATGGGAAACAAATTTTTGTAGTGTTAAGCTTTTTGTCTGAACTCAGTTAAATCTTTACTACCTAACTACCCGTATCTACATCTATGCATCCCACCGTCGCGGTAAACAAATAGGATACCTTCTCGGAAACGCGGCCACTCTCCTGGGCGAGTGGTTTAGAAAGCAGCGAAGTTAGTTTCTATTATTTAAAAATGTGCATATTTTTCTTCAATCATTGACGTTTCACGAAAATATTGTTTTTGACACTTTTTAATTCAAATATAATTACTAGTTTGAGGCTTGGCACCGACTTGACCCCTATTAGTAAATGGCACATATAAATAATATGTGGTGTATACTTAATATTCAATCTTTATTATTTTTTACTTTTTAGTTTATTAACGTAGTTAGCTTCTTTAACGTAGTTATTTTCATTTAATATTTTTTTTTGTATGATATAGGAAGGCAAAGGAGCAGATGGATTTCCTGATGGTAAGAAATTCACGACGCCTAGAGACACCTTGGTGCGTTGCCAATCTGAGAAAAATACTTTATCTGTCAACGCCGTGATCACTATGCAAAACGAAATGACATTTGAACAAAATTTTCCACTTATATGGTTATGGTTAGTTTTTTTTTCTGTGACTGCTATCGCAATCGGACAATCTCAGAACAAAAAGTATATCATATAAAAGTGTCAAAAACAATATTTTCGCGAAATGTCAATGACTGAAGAATAAATTACATATTTTTAAATAATAAAACACTTGTATTGTTTTACGTGTCACTTATAATTTACTATTTCGTAAATAGCCTACCGGTTTCGATTATACAGCATCATCAGGGCTAAAAACCACTACTACTTAGTTTTATACTAGTTAGTTACTACTACTACTAGTTTAAGTTTTAGCCCTGATGATGCTGTATAAGCGAAACCGGGAGGCTATTTACAAAATAATAAACTACTAGTGGTCGCCCATTGGTCGAAATTCGACCATTTTAATGTTTTAATATCCAAATTTTAATATCGTGTTGATAAGAACACCATCTTCATTACATAAGACCAACTATTTTGATTCCTGAATAGTTAGTGCACCATCTGTGATCTTTTATCGTCAACATCAATATATTTGTTTATGTGTGTCAAATGCATGGTAGTGTGGGTAATGTTTTATTTATTGATTTAATGTACTTTATAAGCATTATTGAAAAATATTAGCGTTCTGCACTTCTCCTACACGTAAGCTATAAGTGTACCAAATTGTATGTTCCTGCGTCCGCGCAATTTTCGTAAAAAGGGTTCCAAAGTTTTGACATCACGTATTAATATATAGATAAGCCACCCCGAAGCATTCCTGGTGCAAAAATACCCACGGCACTAGCGGCACCACGGTGGATAGCCAGCGCAAGTCTTTGCACCAACAATGAGAGGGAGCGGGTGTCATGCCCGTTATCTCGGAGCCTATGCCCGGATTAGTTAATGAAGCATTTAGCTTCATGGCACATTATTCCTATCATCTCGACTGCAACAGGAATGAATGAATAAGTATTTTTGAGAGCTGCATATTTCTTTTTACATGCTGTGTCGTCACCAGCCGCTGCGGATGATAATACGACAATTAATAGTGGTAATACGAATAAAAAAGACAAGCCCGCTGAGTTTCTTTCGCCGGATCTTCTCAGTGTGTGGCCGCGATTCCGATCCGGTGGTAGTTTAAAAAAAATGTCGATGCGCACAAATACCACTTGTATGGTTCAAGTGAATAAAGATTTTTCTGATTCTGATTCTGATTCTGATTCTGATACAATTAAGATGACTCGTAGCAAAGGTACTAACACAAGTTGTAGATAAGACATACAAATTAGGAGTGAACACTTTTTACGTTAAATAATGTTTCTACGCGTTGTTAGTCTGTGCGTCAATTAGGCGCGAACGAATGGACACCACGCCCCGACCTCGAATCTTTTAGATCACTGTCTACTTGTATTAATTAATCGCTGTTTCAATAATACTAATGAATTTCCTTTGAATATGTTTAGTTATTCGCGATCATAAAATAATAAAAAAAACATCCCTAGGCATGTCACACAAATTGAATCTAACCCCAAAGTAAGCAAATTATATCCTTGTGTTATGCGTGTTAGTCAACGATTCTTATACATAGAAATACTTAAATAGATACAAGAATAAATTTAATAAACACCCAGACCCGGAAATGCAAACATCTAAATGTTCATCACACAAATGCCTGCCTTCGTCTTGAATCGAACCCGAGCCTCGCGTTTGGTCGATGTTATTACGCATGTGTACTAGCCACTCGACCAACGAGGCGGTCGGATATATGAATATTATGAACTTTCAATATCCCCAACAAAACTAGACAAAAACTATCTCCAAGCTTATAAACAAAAATCCGCATAGATATTGGTCAATTTGTTTAGGAGTAATGATGCAACAGACATACATACAGCAAAGATTAAATTAAAAATGTTTACTTACTCGTGACAAAATCTATATCTAATAGCAGAAATTAGTGATTTGTCTTTGGTAATAGTTAGTTAAGAACCATCTCAATCACGTCAACTTTCAAACAAAAAATCGGTCCATTTGTGTAAAAGCTGTTATGCCACACACGTAAATACAGTTTATACACATACCCATCAAACTTATAACATAGCTCTTGGCTTCAGGAGGACACTAAGTTAGCTTTTAGGTTATTTATTTATTATATTGTCATTTTATAATATATTTTATTATACGTGAAAAAAAAACTTTGGACCCCTTTTTACGAGGAGTATGAAATTTGGCACACTTATAGTTTATATGTAGGAGAAGTGCAGAACGCTAATATTTTTAAATGATAATGTTTATAAAGTGCATTAATTCAAAAAATAAAACATTACACGTACTACCATGCACTTGACACACACAAACAAATATATCGATGATAACGATAAAAGATCACAGATGGCGCACTAAAAGTTTGGAAACAAAGTAGTTGGTCTTTAGAAATGAAGATGGCGTTCTCAACAAGATATTAAACTTTGTTATGATCTAATTCCGATCAACGAGCGACCACTAGTTTTAATAATAACTCTTCTTTGCAGTCGGATAAAATAAGATGTACTCCTCCAATGAGGTCATCGAGGCATTAGTTTCCGTGGATACAAGCGAGCAGCGGAAAAGAAGGTTGAATTGTTTTACCGACCTCGACTGGAGAGACTCTTTGTTACAATCATTGAGCTCTTGCATAAACGGAAATCGCATAGTGCTCATCTCAATAGTCTAGGAATGTCGGTATTTTCGCTACAAAATGTTGCCGAGATGTGAAAACTCCATCGCCTACTAGTTGAATGTAGTACCTGCTTTAAGGTTACTGGATTATACCAAAGCAATGTCATAATTATTATTAGATGACAGAGTGATGTGCAGTAGCTCGTTCTGATTGATACCACTGCCTTTCTTAATTTTACCGCCAAATCATCAGTGCTCGCCCTTGAAGTGTCACTTTCTGAGAAATAGATTAGTTTGGATGTTTTGTATATATGACTTAATATTTCAGCCATAAAATAACAGCGAATATTTAGTTTTAACTATCTATATACATTTCGTGATTTAATGGTGTTTATAAGCGACACACGGTTAACTTTATCTATCTGAAGAGCTGCCTGCATGCTTGTATTATAAAACAAAACTTGAAAAAAAATTTGTCAGCTTGAATTTGTTATATGGTAACTATCTTTTGCCTGCGACTTCGTAGACGCATTTAAGTGACTTCTCAGGTAGTGACGGAAATTGAAGATTTTTCAACAGTACTTTGTACCCTAAATTTTGACAAAGACTGTATTATTCGACAATATGAAATTTTGTGTAAATCTGTCTAGCAGAATTTGCGGGAATAGTGAACAGATAGGTAGCCCTCGTTTTAGGTTTTGACTCATGTAAACGTTGGTAAGAATTTAATATTTAAAAAAAAAATCATGTACAGATTTCATAGTTCCCAAAAAAAAATATTACGTTGTAGCTGTACTTCCGTTTGACATAATATATTATAAATGTGAAAGTCTGTAAGATTCCTTGTTGCGCTTTCCCTTTTAAACCGCTAGACAGATTTTGATGAAATTTAATATGCAGATACTTAGTTAAAAATCAGAGTTCGCACAAAAGTAACTTTTGTTCCAAAATGGATTCCAAAGAAGTATAATAGGAGGTGAAAGTTTGTACTATTCCTTTGCTCTATATTTGTTAAGTTAACACAAAGATATTTATAAATAGCACCATATTCTACCACATTATGGTGTTGTATGAAAATTGTAACTATTTTATGCTGAGGAAGTCACGAGTAAACAGTTAATACATACATATTTTTACAGGCTCATCTTATCCGGGGGTGCTATTTTTCTTAATCACGCAGTGATTTTGATTCCAATATTAACAAATATTTCTCACTAAGCGATATTGTTGAAAATCACTTCCTGTAAAATATACAATAACTTTCATTACATTCAATAAATCAAGAAACACTGATCACCAACAGTAATATAATCATTAAGTGCTATTTAAATTAGTGCTCTCTGTGGTCTAGCGGTCCGGGTGTTGGACTTGACTGCATGAGGTCCTGGGTTCGAATCCCGGGTCGACCAACATTAAGAAAATTGGATTTTTCCAATTTTCTAATTAAAAAAAAAATTTGGTCGGGATTGGAAATGTGCCCGGTTGGCGATAGGCTTGTCACCTATCTCATTGTGGGACTTAGTGTCTTCGGCTAGTCGTGGGTGCCTTGGTTGTACCTCTGCCTACCTATTCGGGGATATGAGCGTGAAGATACTTTTTTAAAATTAGTGCTATTCTTACTCTAGGCTGCCTAAGCCAAACCTAGGCTACTAACTATACACACAGACATGAAAATCTTCACGTCAAGTTCCT
Organism: Calephelis virginiensis; assembly: GCA_002245475.1. Lineage (NCBI taxonomy): Eukaryota > Metazoa > Arthropoda > Insecta > Lepidoptera > Riodinidae > Calephelis > Calephelis virginiensis. The sequence goes on along the minus strand of NJDC01000305.1, from coordinate 47,345 downwards.
TACGGGGTAAGTATAGTGTATAAAAAGTTAAATGTCTAGATCATGCAGATGTGGCTAACTTTGTCCACATTCATTACTCTTTTCATGCATACACGCTGGTTTCGGAGAACATTGACACCACCTTAGGATGAGACCCCAGAGATTTGATAGCGGTATATCAACCTAGGTACCATGTACCGTTATCCACTCACATTGGTATTGTATATCTCTTTGGCAATATTTTATATGTTATTATTTTTACATAACCGAATCAACAAAACATGCCCTTTCTCATTTTCATACTAACACATTCTGTCAATCCCACTCTTCTTGGAACTTACACCTACTAACTAGTCTAAATTATCAGAAGTCGGGAAAATAAGAGACGCTTATATTATTGCTGTTATTAAACATCAACCCAGATTTTTAATAAAACTGAGAGCTATAAATTTAGAGCCATAAAGAGCTGGTTAATGTCTTGAAGAATAATAAAAAAGTAATAAAAATCCTCGTTTTAATCCTTTACACCTTAACTTGAGTCGTGTATTAGGAGTCGAATTGCACAAAGCATCATATTTAATTGGTGCATAAATATCACGAATATAAAAGTGTCTTCACGCCCATATCCCCGAAGAGCTAGGCAGAGGCACAACCAGAGCACTCACGACTAGCCGAAGACACTAAGTCCCACAATGTGATAGGTGGCAAGCCCATCTCCCACCTTTTTTTTTAGAAAATTGGAAAAACCCGGGATTGCGAATTGGGATTCGATCCCGGGACCTCATGCAGTCAAGTCCAACAACCGCTAGACCACAGAGGGCATTAAATTTAGTGATAAGTGGTGATATTAGAAACGTTTAACTTAAATGTTACACTATTACAGAACATTTTACATATAAAATAACGTGAAGATAAGTACTGTTAATGAATTATGTTATATTTAATAGAATGCATATTTGTGTTGTGTATGTTGTGTAATAATAAATGAATTAAGTATAAGTAAAATGTAATAATAAATTGATATTTATGTATAATTTCCCAGTTGTTATAGTGTTATTTATTAATATCTAAAATATAATAAGAATAAAGAATAGTTGTATAATCGGTAACAATAATGAATATTGTAAAATCGTTATATATAATAAGCGAAGAGCAAGAAATCGAAGAATCTTGTACAAAAATACTTGCATGCCATGTAAATGGCGGAAAATTTGTACATCTTAATAATATTAAGACCAGATAAATGATTTATGAAAATTGTTTTAAAACACGCGAATAGTTTTGGCATGCAGAAACAGGCGTAACTTAATGATATTATTTCATTGTTACCGTGAGAAACCCCATTGAAATTGATAAAATCACCTTATGGAGATCCAGTATTGCGTGTAACTTTGTGCCATCCAGTCGTACACAATGTGGAAGGTCATATTCATAGTCAGTATTGTTACGGCTGCTCCAACTGATTTAAACGTAGACTTTTCACCAATCAATCAATTTGCACTGAAGCTTCTTGATAACACATACGCGTTCCAGGAAAATTTTGGAAAGCAGAATATTGCTATATCACCGCTATCAATATGGAGTATCTTCGCATTATTCGCTGAAGGTTCTGCTGGGGAAACGTTTTTAGAATTGATGAGGGAATTGAGATTGCCCAATGATCTTAGAGCTACTCAAGCGTTGCATGGAGCAATTTCAAATTTAATAAAGACCAAGAATCAAGATCTCCAGCTAATTGGACAAGCAGCTATTTTTACGGACTGTACTTTACAAGTTCATCCAGAGTTCTGTCAGTCAGCTAACTATTACAGCACTGATGTATATTCTGTGGATACAAGTAATACAACGAAGCTTGCTGATGACATTAATTATTATGTATGTGTCGCTACGGAAGGAAAAATACGGGAAGTGGTGACTCCGAGTCTTTTAGAAAACTTAAGGATGATACTCGTGGATGTTTTATATTTTAAAGCGATTTGGACATATCCCTTTGACGTCACACATACCAGAGAAAAACCTTTTTATAATTCACAGGGAAATGTTATTGGATCAGTGAATATGATGTATAACAAAGCACCACATGTTCTTGGAGATTCAAATATAATTGGTGCTCAAGTTTTGGAAATGACGTATGGAAGAAATGAACAGTTCTCTATGCTTATATTACTTCCGTATGTTGGGATGCCTTTGAGGTCTTTGTTGAACAACTTAGCAACACAATCATTAGACTGGATGATGGAATTTAGATCATCTGGAAGCTTACCAGAAATTGATTGTTTCATTCCTCGTTTTAGGATTTCTGCTGAAATAGATTTGATTCCGCCACTTCAGTATAGTGGCATTCAAAGGATTTTTGATGCTGAAAGAGCTGAGTTGCCAGGTGTTTCAGATAGTCCCTTGTTTGTGTCAAAAACCATACAGAATGTTAATATAGAAGTGACAGAAGCGGGAACGATTGCAGCGGCTTCAACCATAGTGGGTTTACAAGATAGATTTTTGGGACAGCGTTTTGAAGCTAATAGAGAATTTGTGTATTTAATTATTGACAAACAAACCAATCTGATATTGCTATCCGGTGTATATACAGTACCGCAAGCTTTTTAAAGTGACCACATAAATATTTTTCTACAAACATTTTTTAGATTAAAATCTTAATGTGAAAATGTGATAGAAGTTTTACTTGTTACCGTTTGTGGCCTTAACGAGTTGGTATTTTTCTCCAAATTTTATGCCAATGCAAGAAATGCTTAAGTATATTTCTCTGATTGGAGAGTGACAAAGTCTATTTTTTATCCCGAGATCTGAACGGTTTCCTACGGGGCAGCTAAGTATTTCTTAAGCAAGCATATCCACTGGCATTATCTTGTATTACGCTTGTTCGTGCTCGGTTACTTTGTAAAATGTAGACCAACTATTTTCTAATCTGAAAGCACCTAAGATATTTTTCTAATACCTTGACCATGAATTGTGGCCGAAGTTTTGCAGAAAATCGCACAGAATACTAGAAATATTTGGATTAACATCACTTAAATATTCGCCAATAGTAAATGACACAGTTTTGAGTATAGGATGTTGGGTAGGTATTCTAATATCACTACTATAATATTTATATAAATCTCTACGTATAGGCGGTGCCTATTTACACTCAGAGTACAGTAACATAAAACGATTCATAACTGATATAAATATGACGATGATATTCTTTCCACATGATAAAATAGCTTAGTAACGAAAATAAAAATCGAAGTACATTGTACACTTTATATCATCGGCATGTGTTATAACTCTATCTATAATTATTTATTTAAGAATACAATTACATTTTACTTGTTTTATAAAATTAAATATATAAAGAACAGGATGCTGATTATGTAACTTAGTTGCCAACTCAAAATGGAAAAGTGTACATCAAATGACGTCATTTGTGTTTGCTATCTTTATTGTATTTCTGTTGGTCACTGGAGATAGCAAATATAAAACACGTCATTTGACAGCTATTTGATGTACACTTTCCGATTTTAGTTGGCAACTGAGATACATTATCAGCCCCCATTAAATAATTCAAGCATTATTTATCTATTGATCACGAGTAGATTGGAAAGAGTAACGAACGCGGAGGAACCTTGGCAGGTGTGCTAGGAACGTAACTTGGCACTCTATACTCTCTGTTTACCGTGCAAGGAACTTATCGTGAAGATTTGCATACGTTATTGAGTTATAAGGTTATTTAAACTTTGTATGAAAGATGAGTAAGATAGGATGCTATATTTTACAATCTTACCGTAGACTTTTAAAGCTTCCGTGTACTGAAGGCATTGCATTAATTACCTCGTCAAAATGTCTTGTTTGAACACTGGCAAATTATATGTGCAGATTAGAGATCAAAGAACATAGCGTTTAAATCGCCCGATGAATATACCTTTTATATCTAGTACAGTCAGCACAAATAACTAGTATTAAATTTTATTTAAAAGGGTTGATAGTCAAAAATGATTCCAATTCACAGGAAAAAATTAGACGTCGACTATATAATGACGTAGCCTTAAACGATCTAGCCACCAACCAGTCCCTTCATACTAGAATATGAAAGTGGTGAGCACTGACGCTGTGTCTTATAAGTAAGAGTGATGTCGAAATGTGTAAATAAACATTTGTGAAAAAAGTATCTTCACACCCATATCACCAGGATGGCAGAGGCACAACCCACGACTAGCCGAAAACACGAAATCCCATAATGTGATAAGTGACAAGGTTATCGCCAACCGGGCACATATGCGATCACGGGCAAAATTATTTTTATTAGAAAATTAAAAATAGGTGTTTTTTAATTATTTTTTTGCCGACCCGGGAATAGAACCCAGGATTTAAGAAATATTTTTATAGTGGTTATAGGTAATTGGGAAGTGTCCTCACGGTTTGCTTTGCTCATCTTGGCTCAACACTTCTGTGCCTTCAGATTTGCGCACCGTTTTTTAAGGCCCCACACTTAGTAAGAGCCAGAAGAGCCAATCGCCGCACTCCCCCGTTCCATGATTACTATGAAATAATTGCGCTCTAAAGTAAACGTCTTAAGTGACAAATCACTATTTTTGACACTATAAAAGCTATTTGAAAAAAAATAAACGATTATCTTTTAGGTATAATACTTATCTATGTTTATGTTAAATCTGGTGTCGATATTTTCATAATTGAAGTAGACAGATGGGTTTTGCTTTCAAAAAAGGGTTAAAAAGGATTTTTTTCTATCGAGCAAAGTGAAATGAATCGTGTTTTGGAAACAATAGTCTTGTAAAGCATATTAATGTTAATTTTGTGTATTTTTGTCACCAAGATATGGATTTTTCATACAAGCAATCCCATGATTGCTTGTATGAAAAAAACATTATATTGCTGACGTATTTTAGTTTACATATAACATTGATTCCACGTTTTTTGATCGCCTCGTTGGTCGATACACAAATATATATATATACATATATATATATATATATATTTGTGTATTTTTGTCACCAAGATCCATGATTGCTTTGTATGAAAAAAACATTATATTGCTGACGTATTTTAGTTTCCATATAACATTGATTCCACGTTTTTTGATCGCCTCGTTGGTCGAATGGATAGCGTACTCGCCTAACCACCCACGAGGCTCGGGTTCGATTCCCGACGGGGGCAGGCATTTGTGTGATGAATTCTGCTTTTCCAGGTTTGGGTGCTTATTAAATTTATTCTGGTATATAATTAGGTATTTCTATGTTATCGTTGACTAACACCCATAACACAAGCATATAATTTGCTCATTTTGGGGTTAGATTCAATTTGTGTGACTTGTACAGAGATATTTATTATTATTCATGTATTACCTGATGTTTTCCAGTTGGTCTCTTTACCAGTGGTGCTATTGAATTGCCGGAGTATGTTCAATAGGATTTATATCCAGTACATTTTACTCTATGTTTTTCTTCTAGTGTTTTATTATCTAAAACTGGTTTGTAGTTTTACCACTTAGCAATTATCAAACTTGTTACCGGGATCATTGTCTCAGTTTTTGAATGTAAAAACTTATTTCATAAACAGATTAAGTTATAAAAAATATACAATGTGTGGGAAACTGTATGTTTGGAGCCATGAAAAATTTATGATTATTTATAATTACTGTCAATAAAAATTGCTTCGAACGTTTTTATTTTTTGTGACGAAATTGATATATGGGTAAATGGACTGCCTGGAAGTAGTCAGTAGTCACCAACGCCCTTGGACAACTGCAACACAAGGAATTATGTTGTTTTTTTTATTTATTTCAACACAAAATTTATTACAAGTTGTCGCCTCTGTGGTCTAACGGTCCAGGTGTTGGAATGGACTTCATGAGGTCCTGAATTCGAATCTCAGGTCGGGCAACAAAAAGGAAAGTGGTTTTTCCAATTTCTAATAAAAAAATTGCTAGGAATTGGATGTGTGCCCGGTTGGCGGTAGACTTGCCACCTATCATATTGTAGGATTTAGTGTCTTTGGCTATTCGTAGGTGGCTGCCTCTGTCTATCTCTTCGGGTATATACTTATATTATATATATAAGATACTTACTTTATACTTACTTTCACAATTTCTTTACTTACTACATAAATGCTAAAATTGCCTATACTAGTTAGTTAACAGTTGCAAAGTTAGTTATTTAACATCAATTAACACCTCTATTGATGGACTTTTAACCGAGTTTGAATAATGGAGGAGGTTATATGTTCGATTCATATAACTTTTATGCATGTAAATCGATTTGTCAGCCATTATTGAACTCATTTCAAAAAATTCAACTTCAAAAAAAGAACGTCACGTATTGACACCATATTTGATAATGGAATCCCAGAAAAATCGGGAAAAATACTATTTTTTGTGTATGTGATGTAGATGACTCAGTTATTGAAATCAATGGGAGTGTTTGAATTTTTGCTAAATTAGTAATAGCCTCTGTGGTCTAGCGGTCCGGGTGTTGGACTTGACTGCATGAGGTCCCGGGTTCGCATCCCGGGTTCGGATCCCGGGTCGGCCAACACAAAAAAAATTGGATTATTCCAATTTTCTAACGAAAAAAAAATGTTGGTCGGGATTGGAAATGTGCCCGCTAGGCGATAGGCTTGCCACCTATCACATTGTGGGACTTAGTGTCTTCGGCTAGTCGTGGGTGCCTTGGTTGTACCTCTGCCTACCTGGGGATATGGGCGTGAAGATACTTTACTTTTTAGTAACAGGAATTAAATCAGCAAACGGATTCTCTATGCTTTGTGACCATATTAGTCCAGGCTCCTTTGCAGAATAGACCATCTGTCTTCCTGCGAGGCAGCTCGTAAAAGGCGAATAGAGGCTTACCGTCACCAACACCGTGACACCCTACTAGATGGTAGAGTTTCACAGCGACTCGCCCGGATTGGTACCACCGCCCTATCCCTCCCGCTAAACGTCCAACGCCTGTCGTTAACGTGTTCCGGTTTGAAGGGTAAGGTAGCTGATAAACTTAGTTTTGCTCGAGGCCTGACATCCCAGCTTCAGGTTGGCAACGCACCATTACCACCTTTGGTGTCTATAGGCAGCGTGAATTTCTGAACATCAGGAAATCCGTCTGCTTGTTGCCTTCCAATATTATAAAAAAAACCTGTGACTACAAACCTTCAGATGGAGTGTTGTACTTCAGGCTTTTATCATAAGTACTCGTATATTACAAGACTTGTTTTAAGATACACTAATACACATACACTAACTCGCGCCATGAAAATTTTTTCTCTTCATTTTGTAAATTATCGGAGCTAGACGCGTTTGAGGGAAATACTTCTTACTCTATTCTAAAGCAGGTTATTGGTATTCTATAAAGGTATTTGAGATAAACGAAAAGAAATAAATTCAAAGCTATAAAAATAGGGATTAACCCTAGCCTCTAGAGTCTAGTGTAAGGGTCTAATACATACAATTTCTAAGGGCTGCAAATGAAGGAACATAGAAAGCAACGTGACGACCTATTTAAGTGATTTTTATTCATGTCCCATTGAAGTGAAAAAAATATACCTTACTAGCGGTCCCGGCGAACTTCGTTCCATCCGTTCTGTTTATATGGGAAAACTTAAAATGTTGTTTTTCATAGTTTCTCTCAAGTTTTTTCTTTTTTCTTTTCTTTAAACCTTCCCTGGACTGTCACAAAAAAATCAAAACCAAAATTAGCCAAATTAGTTCAGCAGTTCTCGATATTTAGCGAGACTAACGAATAACAATTAATTTTTATATAAGAAGATAAATAAAATTCTCGTATCGAACAATTATTAGTTACCGTAATTCTCCAAAACGGCTTTACCAATTTTTACCAAATTTAAAATGCATATTCAGTTGATCTGAGAGTTGGCTGCTATCTATTTTTCATACCCCTAAATGATAAAGGTGACTCACTCCAATTTTTTTGCTACAATCATATTAAAAAAAAAGTAGCGGAACAACGTCTTCCAGATCAGCTCGCATTCTATATAATGTATGTTTTTTATACTTTTATAATAACGAAGTTGAAGCTTTGTGGATTACCTCACTAGTGCATGTCCTAGCCACTAACGGCCAATATTAATAATCAATCCCAATCCAAAACTTGCTGTCCAAGATTGATATTTTGATCCATTTTTATGTTACAGTGAGATCCGAGAAAGAGTGGGATTGAAAGAAAGTGTTGGTGTTAAAATGCGAAAGGGCATGCTCCGTTGGTTCGGTCATGTGGAAAGAATGACAGTTGAACGATTGACAAAGCAGATATACAATGCGAATGTGGATGGATGTAGGTACCCGGGGAGACCAAGGCTGACATTTCACGATCAGATCAATCGGATATTATCCGAGGGTGGTGTCAAGAGTCTCCGAAACCGGCGTGTTTGTATGAAAAGGGTTATGAATGTGAAGGAAGCAAGACAGGTTTGTCAGGATCGTGAGGTCTGGCACTCGATACTCTCTGCATACCCCGTTAGGGACTCGGCGTGAAGATATTTATGTATTTTTATGTTATCGTTTGCCAATAACATATCTGTGGACAGGATAAATATGGCAATTAGGTATGGGATAGGCCGCCGGATACGCAGCTATCTAGATTGCTTGAAATCCATTAGATTGAGATACATTATTAACATAGGCCGTAAGTTTTATTTCAGCGTTACTTTACGGGTACAAAATAATGTCTCTTTTTTTAAGAGTCTTCGGAACCGACTGATTTGTGTGAAAAGAGCAATGAATGTGGGCAAATTACAGACATTTGTATCGTTGTCGCAGTATGGTACCGTCTTTTTTAAATAGCAAATATGTTGCTAACCTAGCGGTTTTTACAACTTCACCGGACTATCACGTATCGTGAAAATTGGTACTCGATACTCTCTGCCTACCCTTTAGAAAATTGGAATGAAGATGTGTTACGTACGTATATTTTTTGTCGTGCTTTTCGAATTGGTAGTCTTAACTTAAAAATGAGAAGTATAGTCGTGAGAAGCGATTCGTGATCTGCTTGAACTTGATACCCAGTCGTGGTCAAGTTGATACTAAATCCTCTAAATGAAAATTAATTTGTAAGTAAAAAAAGTATCTTCACGCCCTTAGCCCCGGTGTAGGCAGAGGCACAACCAGGACACCCACGACTAGCCGAAGACACTTGGTTCCATAATGTGATTGGTGGCATGCCTATTGCCAATCGGGCGCATATCTAATGCCCAGGGCAATGTTATTTTTTTTAGAAAATTGAAAACACTCGTTTTTTTATGTTATAGGAAGGCAAACAAGCAGACGGATTTCCTGATGGTAAGAAATTCACGCCGTCTAGAAACACCAAAGATGGTAATGGTGTGTTGTCTACCTGAGGTCCGGATGTTAGGCCTCGAGAAAAAGTAAGTTTACCCTCTACATTACCCTCCGAACCAAAATACGTCAATGGCAAGCATTGGACGTTATGGTGGCAGGAATAGGTAAGGCGGTGGTACCAATACGGGCGAGTCGCTGCGAAACTCTACCACCTAGTCAGATGTCACGGTGTTAGTGATGATACGCCTTTTACGAGCTGCCTGGCAAGAAAGTCAGATGGTCTAGTCTGCAAAGGAGCCCGGACCAACGTGTTCTATTTTTCGTTTTTTGGCAATTCGTAAGCAGTTTTACTTTTAAGTAGGTACCTGTGGTCGCCTCTGTGGTCTAGGTGTCCGGGTGTTGGACATGACTGCATGAGGTCCTTTTATTTACAAATAAAGCATGCAGAAATACATTTTTTGAGTTGATATAGCGGCACACTGCTCCAATATGGGAAACAATACAATGTACAATAACTTTTTATTGTGCACCAAATACAGAGCAATTACAAGTACATCCAATAAAACTTAAATTACTTATAAGATAGACAAAGGCGGCCTTATCACCAAGTCAGCGATCTCTTCCAGGCAACCCTCGAGTATGGAACAAGATTTAGCGGAATACTGTGTAATGGTGTTCTTCAAAATATATCGCCTCTGTTGTCTAGCGGTCCGGGTGTTGGACTTGACTGCATGAGGTCCCGGGTTCGAATCCCGGGTCGGCCAACTTAAAGAAAATTGGATTTTTCCAATTTTCTATTAAAAAAAAATGTTGGTCGGGATTGGAAATGTGCCTGGTTGGCGATAGGCTTGCCACCTATCACATTATGGGACTTAGTATCTTCGGCTAGTCGTGGGTACCTCTGCCTACATCTTCGGGGATATGGGTGTGAAGATACCTGTACTATAAGGCTACTAAGCCTTAACTGACGGGATAGATACGCTTAAAATGGTCTTCTGATAGTAAAAACAACCGTCATCTTTAGACACCATAGATGTTATAGGTGTGCCGGGGAGTTGCTACACTCTCCAGACTGGAATACAATATTGTCACTATGGCGGCAGGAATAGGTAGTGGTGTGTCAACCGGTTTCATTGCTGCACAGCACTTTACTATCAGTATTGATAATCCTCTATTGTCGCCTCTAACGAGCTGCCAGACAGGAAGGTTTGGTCTGATCTACATAGGGGACCCGGATCAATAGTAACCTTACTATGCTTTCAAACTTTATAGTATAACAATAAGGTTTAACTTTTAATGTCTAAATTCAATTTCATTTTAATGCGTTGGTTTCATAAGTATCTTCACACCCACATCCCCGAAGAGGTAAACAGAGGCACTATCAGGGCACCCACGACTAGCAAAAGCCACTAAACCTCACAATGTGATGGGTGGCAAGTATGTCGACAACCGGGCACATATTCGATTCCGGGAAACGTTATTTTATTAGAAAATACACCTTTTTTATGTCTTAGTTCGAACAAGGGACCTAAAGAAGTCAAGCCTGATGCTGGATCGCTAGACCATAGAGGCGAGACCAATACTAATCGAAATCGAATCTAATAGGTACCTACTGAACGTTAAATTAAAACAGACTATTTTATATTTAGTTATAAAGTTCTGATGATACTGTGATAGATGTAACCGGTTGGCTATAGCGTAACTTAAAGTGTTAAATAAATTGTATAGTGGAAAAGTACAAGCGTTTATCTAAAAAATTGAGACCAATACTAACATGACTATAGTCTTTAAACTTTATAGTTTATCAATAAGATATATCTTTATGTTTAACTTTAATGTGGTTATACTTGGTAGGTTTAACAAAATTAAGAAAAGCTTAGAATTGAGAATGAAGAATTTACCATGAAGGATTTGTCACGGAGGTTGATTATTTTTTATTACGTTTTACCATGAAACCTTTTTATGCTCAAAGCATAAAACTATTGTACATTAGACTCTATAGGTATTGAGCGCAAAAAGAATTTGTCAAAAAGTTTTACTTTGAACTAGTTACTATAAACGTCTTGTCATAAAGATTTTATAAATAATGTCTAATCCTTATTAACATAATATTAAATGGATTTTATTACAAAAGTTTTACTTTGATACATCAAGGAAGTTTTAGCTTTAGTTATTTAGAAATGCACCCGCCACCCCATTAGTATATTTTTATAGGGACGCAATACACATATGCATTCGTAACAGTGAGATCCGAGAAAGATTGGGATTGAAATAAAGTGCTGGTGTTAAAATTCGAAAGGGCATGCTCCGCTGGTTCGGTCAAGTGGAAAGAATGACAGATGAAAGATTGACAAAGGAGATATACAATACGAATTTGGATGTGTGTAGGTACCCGGGAAGACCAAGGTTGACATTCCACTCGGCTGTCATTTAAAGGTCAAGGTCATGTCACGAGTCTCTGGAACCGGTGTGTTTGTATAAAAAGTGTCACGAATACAAAGGAAGCCTGGCACGTCTACCAGGATCGTGAGAATTGTCACTCGGTAATCTCTGTGGTTTTCCGGTTCGGAGGGTAATGTAGACGGTAAACTTACTTTTGCTCTTGGCCTAAGATCCCGGCTTTAGGTTGGCAACGTACCTTTACCACCTTTAGTGTCTCTAGGCGGCGTGAATGTCTTACCATCTGGAAATCCGTCTGCTTGTTTGCCTTCCATTATCATAAAACAAAATAAACAAATAAATATGTGAAACAAAAGATAAATTCTAGCTGTTCGTTTTCGTTCAATCGTTTCTGTTTGTGTGAGGAAAGTTCCCTTGCAGTTTTTAACTTTTACCAGTTTTATTTATTTAAACCTGCCCTGGACTTTCACAAGTAACTACAAACCAAAATTACCCAAAACCGTCTAGTCCAGGAAGTATATGCGTTTGGATACATTTACGGCGATTAGTTTTTAGTAACGTATATTATATTATATTATAGTATAGTATATTAAATTATGTAATTTTTTTTGTTGAATTATTTTACAGCACAGTTAAAAACAGTAAAATAGGTAAAAATTTTACTTAATTTTATAGTGAGGCTTTATGAGGCTCCAACAACGAAACATATCTCTGAAATCAGGAAGATATTTTTGAAATGGAAACTTATTTAGCGGCGTTGCACACTTTTTTTGGTATGGGTAAAAACTTCTAAACTCGCGTCAGGATACGTGGCCTGATTCGTAAGACAGAATTCGTAAGACGGCGCAGGGCGTTTTGTTCGTGTTGTCATGTTTGTGTAGGATAGCGCAATAAATGGATATTGTATTCCACCACATAAATAATAGTACTTTCATACTGATAATTAAAGCAATTTGTGCACAATTATTCCATTGCACAATGAATATACATTTTTTTTTATTTCTGTCGGCACTCCCGGAGTGCAACCCGTCGTTTTTTCACATAGTGAGACTTACCGTAACTCGTGAAACTAGTTATTAGTACACTTTTCCCCGTGTGGTACGGGCTCCTTTGCAGAATAGACTATCTGCCTTCCTGCCAGGCAGCTCGTAAAAGGCGAGCATGGGCTCACAGTCACTAACACCGTGACATCTGACTAGGTGGTAGAATTTAGCAGCGACTCGCCCGGATTGGTACCACCGCCTTACCTATTCCTGCAGCCACAATGTTCCGGTTCGGAGGATAAGGTACTATTGGTCGAGGTCTAACATCCCGGTCTCAGGTTGGACACGCACCATTACCAAATTTGGTGTCTCTGGGCTGCGTGAATTTCTTAAAATCGGGAAATACGTCTGCTTGTTTGCCTCCCAATATCATAAAAAATAAAAAAAATAAAGGCAAGAATTTTTATTACTTTTACACCTATTTACATAACATTAGCAACGGAATAACATCGATAAGATCGATTTTAAGATGCTTAAGCCCACCCTGAGCACTCATCGATACATTGTTTTTCAGTGCTGAAGTTGTTTTCATCGGGAGCTACGGAACACCTCTGCTCATCTGTCCACCAGTAGAGCGGCACACATTTACGTAGATCCCAGTGATAAGCATACCTTGAAAAAGTATGAGATAGTCATTATACAAGTGTACATGTGTGTAAATAAGAGTAATACTAAATATTGCTGAGGCTCTGTTTTGCAGTTAATGTTATTGAAGTTGTTAAGCAGAACACAATAGGTATTTCAATTGTAGTCGTATTTCATAAAAAAAGTATCTTCACGCCCATATCCCCCAAGCGCGTGGCAGAGGCACAATCAGGATATCTACGACTAGTCAAAGGTACTTAGTCATATAATGTAATAAGTGGCAACCCTATAGTCAACCGGGCACAAATCAAATCCCGGGCAACGTTATCTTTATTAGAAAATTGAAAATAAAAATTTTCTATTTTTTAAGTTGCCTTAACCGGGAAGAGAATCGAGGCGATAATTTATTACCATTACTTACATTCAAGCCAAGTCCCTTACGGGGTAGGCAGTGAGTATCGAGTGCCAGACCTCACGATCCTGTCAAACATGTCTGGCTTCCTTCACATTCATTACCCATTTCATACAAACACGCCGGTTTCGGAGACTCTTGACACCACCTTAGGATAACACTCGAGGATTTGATCGTGGAATGTCAACCTTGGTCTTCCTGGGTACCTACATTCACCCAATTACTTTCAATTCCATTTTTTCTTGGATCTCATTGTTATGAATGCGGTTAGTGAGCGTTACACCACAGATTTTCCGTAGCGCTCTCATTTCGACCACATTTATTCTACTTTCATGCTTTTTCTGACTTACCCAACTCTCGCTCCCATACAATAACGTTGGGATAAGCACAGAATTATGCAAAGCAAGTCTTGCTTTTTGGCTCAAAACCTCGCTTTCAAATAGCTTACCCAGCGCTCCACTTACACTATTCCGTGCACACACTCTCCTCTCGACATCCGCGGTGTACCTTCCATATAATATAGTTACAAATAATGCAGTAAATAAGGGATGGTTAACAGTAAAAGCTTCTATTAAGAGATGTCAAATTAATGGCTTAAATTATATGTATCCTTTGACAAATTACACAAACTAGTGGTCGCCCATTGGTCGAAATTCGACCATAACAAATTTTAATATCTTGTTGATAAGAACGCCATCTTGATTTTTCAAGACCAACTACTTTGTTTCCAAAGTTTTTAGTGCGCCATTTGTGTTCTTTTATAGTTATCATCAATATATTTGTTTGTGTTTGTCAAATACATGGTAGTGTGGGTAATGTTTTATTTATTGATTTAATGTACTTTATTAGCTTTATTATTGAAAAATATTTATGTGTGTTATGCACTTCTCCTACACATAAACTATAAGTGTGCCAAATTTTATGCTCCTGCGTCCGCGCAATTTTCGTAAAAAGGGGTCCAAAGTTTTGGCATCACGTATTAATATTCCAATTGAACTAACCCCAAAGTATCAAATATGTTTGTGTTATGGGCGTCAGTCGACGATACTAATACATTGGAATACTTCATTAGATACCAGTATAAATTTAATTAACATCCATATGTTCATCACATAAATGCCAGCCCCCGTCGGAAAGCGAACCCAAGCCCCGCGGTTGATCGATGGAGTTAGGCGTGTGCGATAGCCCTTCGATGAATGAGGCGGTCTATCGACTCATAATTTGATGGGTAAGACGGTATTAACAGTTTGTTGTTAATTTACACCGATTGCCCCTCTGCCTGGTAGTTTGTAAGAGGCGAGCATAGTTTTTAATGAACCATTAATAACTAGAGGACAATAAGTTTTAGAGATCTGTACTGTACTTGCCTTGGTATGGATCAACCCGCTTTACCTATTTTTGCCGCCGTAATCAATATCAAAAATCGAATCAAAATACTACACTAAATACTAAATACTACTAAATACTACTAAA
>NJDC01000305.1:10755-31912 GCA_002245475.1 Calephelis virginiensis | reverse complement strand
ATTTTAAGATCTTTTATTTTGTTTCATAATAATAGTGTCATGTTGCGGCCCGAGGTAGAGTAGCCGGTATACTTGCACAGTAGGTCAGATATGACCTATAACATCTATGGTGACTATGACTATAGGTCACGTTTGTCTCTTACAATCAAGAGAGAGAGTGTGCTCGTTCTGTGGATTACCACATAAAAAGTATATTTTTCGTATAGACTGAAACCAATATCATTGTTTTTTTTAAACTTTATGCATTGTTTTTCCGTGTTGGTCCGGGCTCCTTTGCAGAATAGACCATCTACCTTCCTGCCAGGCAGCTCGTAAACGGCGAACATAGGCTTACCGTCACTAACATCGTGACATCTGACTAGTTGGTAGAGTTTCGCAGCGACTTACCCGGGTTGGTACCACCGCCTTACCTATTTCTGCCGCCATAACGTGTTCCGGTTTGGAGGATAAGGTAGCTGGTAAACTTACTTTTGCGCGAGGCCTGTCATCCCGGCCTCAGGTTGGCAACGCACCATTACCACCTTTGGTGTCTCCAGGCGGCGTGAATTTCTTACCATCAGAAAATCCGTCTGCTTGTTTGCCTTCCAATATCATAAAAATATGTGATATTTCATCATTTTACCTAATTGTGTGCTTAATCCGGGACCTTGATTCGTACTCGATGTTACAATGGTTTCGTTTCTTCGTGGGCATCACTTCACATGGTTCGGAGCTTGTGACTGTAAAAACATCGGTATGATTAAGCTTGGGATGGGGTTATAACTTAGTTAATTGAATCTTAAAGGCTGTGTTTTGAAGGTTAATATAATAATAAATAACAAAAAATGCCTCAGCGGTCTAGCGGTACAGTTGTTGGACTTGACTGCATGAGGTCGCGAGTTCAATTACCGGGTCGGGCAACATAAACAAAACTGGATTTTTCCAATTTTCTAACTAAAAAAGGACGGTGCTCGGGATTGGATATGTGCCCGGTTGGCGAAAGGTTTGTAGGACTTAGTGTCTTTCTTTTAGTCGTGGGTGCCCTGGTTGTGCCTCTGACATCCTCTTCGGGGATGTAGGCGTGAAGATATCTATTTATTTATTTATTTTTATTGTTCACAATTTATGACATAAAACATAGACAGTGATAAACGGAAATGCACAAAAGGTGGGCTTACTTACTTAACAAAAAGATAAAAATTTTTTTCGAACCAAAAATGCTTTTTTAGCTTCTATTATTCGGTTAGTCCGCCATTTGAATATATAAATAAATATCCCTTAATATCCTGACTGAATCCCTCACAAGCCTTTTGTCAACTGGGCATATATTCAATAATGCCACCGGGCACCGTTATTTTCATTAGAAAATTGAAAAATACACATTTTCTAGTTTTTTCAGTTACCCGACTCGGGGATCAAACCCGGGACCTCATGAAGTCAAGTATGACGCCAGACCGCTAGACCATAAAGGTGAACTTGCACACGAAAGTTCGGTGCTTCTTAAATAAATAAAAAAAAACTGTAAAATATAAGCTCATACTTTGTTAATAACATAAATAGTTTGCTTACTACGTGCTTCGCTGGGGACTACAGAGACGGAAACCATGAAGATAACGCCGCAGAGTGCCAATATTATGTACGACATGTTTGATAACTGCTATCAGAGCACAGTTGGTTTTTATAATAATGCTCACTAAAACACGCAATTTAGTTTTGATGTATTTAAAATTGATTTAGTATACTCAGTTTTCATTCCTGTTTGGTTCAAGTTGTAAAATTTTACGATTGGATCAATTAGAATGAGCGCATTACGAAATAATGTATGTGGTTTTACTTACCTTCTTGGTTTTTAACTAATATTATATGCAAATAGTAGTAGAAACAAATTAGCGATAAAATGTTTAAGTGTAAGGTAGAGGTTAAATGTTGTATGTATTTTACAAAATACAGTAAATAATTTTATTACTCAACAAGCGGCCTTTGCACAGTTATGAAATATACATATAAACCTTCCTCATGAATCACTTTATCTATTGAAAAAAAAAACCGCATCAAAATGGGTTGCGTAGTTTTATAGATATAAGCATACAAAAGGATAGAGGAAGCGACTTTGTTTTATACTATGTAGAGTTATGTACGTTTGCAAGATATCCCTAAAATCTACACTTACTACAATAGAAGCCTTCACGGGCGACTAGCCTTAAATATTTTAATGGAATAAGATAACGACTAAGCTTATAACTGTGTTGACGGTAAAAGCCTATCTGTCTCTCTTGAGGTATTAATTTCTCTCTGTAAATATTCGTTAACAGCACTTTCTTTACAAAGATTTCAAAAGTAGGTAATATTTGACTTGTTGATAGACAAAACATATTATAGTGTATTTTTTTTTCTTGCAGACATTATAAATAATAAAATATTTTTTAAACTTAACGTGTCTGTGTGTGTATGTGCGTTTGTATGTGTATGGTGTGTGTGAAGATATGTGTTTGTCTGACTGTGTAACCGTAACTTTTTAACGGATGAACAGATTTCGATGCGGATTATTTTGATACGGATGGTTCTTAGTTTTATTACTCGTAGGCCGGGGCTATTGACATACATACATATTTTCACGCTAAGTTCCTTACGAATTAGGCAGAGGGATACGACTATTGACATGTTTTAAATGTTTTTTCTTATCTGGTTATGTTAAATATTTTTATCTCGCTTTTTCCTTTTAACTTGGACTATACATGAAATGCTTAAGATTCAATCTAGCAAGAAAAAATAATATCAGAGAGATCTAAAACATGGTGTACATTATAAAATTGATTTGGAATTTTCCAGAGATTATGTCTCAATACATATAACCATTTTTGAAATATGCACATATAAAATACTAGCCATTTTAATACTTTTTATATATATACCCAGGATAACTCTTTCATGTCCCGGTCCGGATGGTAACCAGTATATTACACAATATGCCTAACATTCCACCTGCAGGAAATGCATCTTTAACCATAAATGGTCTCTGACCTGACCTATCACCTAAAAAAAACAACACATTATGGAAATTTTGTTTAGCTGTTACGGTGCGCGGTGTGGGAATCTAAAATGAGATCAAGATCAACAATTCACAAAATGTAGACATATTTTATGGTTTTATTGTGTGATGTGATATGGTTTAAGTTTTTTAACCATAACAAAAAAATTGACTTTTTATTTCTGTGTTTTATTTTATGGCAATAGAAATTGTTTGTCTAATGTCATAAAATAAAAAAAAGAATATAGGTCTCGTATAAACGGTAAGAGCCACGGGCTATATTTTATAGGTGCGTCACTGTCCTGTGGCCGGGATATGAGGCCTTTTGTATAAGTCTTTCTTAAATCGATTTTATATTATTTTTACTAATGATATTTGTAATTGACATGTACTTCTATCAACTATCAGCAGTTATGGACCCGTTAAATTAATTCGTTGGGTCAAAAAGGCTAGTATCAAATGTTTTTATCATTTTAAATACAAAGTAATTGGCGGTCTAGTAATTCACTGCGTTTTTGGAATTTTGAAAATTTCAATTTATTTTAGTATACATTATTTTTTGTCTCTATGTTTGTGGAGTAAAAAATGAGGGTCGGTAATAAAAGAATATGCTACTTTAAATTTTCAAAAATCTGTTCTTAAAAATCTTTTAAAACCCAAAAAAAATATTGTTCCGCCATGACAGCACTCGGCTGCCGTGACCAGGATTCGAACCTGGGTTACTACGGCCACAACGTAGGGTCCTAACCACTAGACGATCACGGCTATCGGAACTGATGAAAGGTAATCGAAAATTTCAATACCTTTTTAAACGAGCGGTTTTTGCCGTCACGCACCATTGCACTGTAAGAAAGTAAAAGTTAGTCGGACATTCACCATCGCCAAATCTGTTAAATGTTCCTAACAATCTGTGAGCCAATATATCCTATCGATTAATTGATTTAATTGAGAGCCGGTTAAAAGTGCATTCTGATTTAATTGTTTTTAATCGTGGTGGAGATCTCAGACGGACACTTAGGTCGGTAGCGTCATCTTGTCTATCATAGCTGCCATAATATCAGTGCTCGCCGATGTAGTGTTACGGGTTGACGGAAACTGCAGCCGGTAAACTTACGCAAGAGGCTTAAATCCCAGACTTAGGTTTAAGACCACTCATAAACGACAATTTCTTGTGTCTAATGATGACATGTAGTCCTCAAAATGTCTAGTCCTTAAAAGAAAAACTATCTTCTTATATGTTTAAAAGAAAATATTCCCTATTTCTCTTGGTCGTCGAATTACGTTGAATAAATGGGACAATTTCACAAAATAGTTCAGTAATAATGTTCTTATAAAAAAAATGTAGACAATATAAAACTTCAATGGAATCAAATTTAAGTCTCAGCCATTGATGTTAGCTGTGTAGGCTAACACTTCAAACATCGATGATATCAAACTAAAAAATCTAAAAATATGTTAAGGCTAAGACTAGACAATTTTATCTTTTCAGTATGCACATGTATTAGCCATTTTTCGATCTTACACTATACCCAACAAACTAATGCTTTTTCGAGCTAAAACTTCTGCTCTCCCAGATCTTCCATTTGCGTAAAACCTAGCGGTTAGTCACATATTAGTCACTTCGAAAAAAACTATTCGCCTCTGTGGTCTAGCGGCTCAGTCATCGGACTTGACTGCATGAGGTCCCGGGTTCGATTCCCGGGTCGGACAACACAAGGGAAATTGGGTTTTTCCAATTTTCTAAAAAAAAATGTTGCTCGGGATTGGAAATGTGCCCGGTTGGCGATAGGCTTGCCAACTATCACATTGTGGGACATAGTGTCTTCGGCTAGTCGTGGGTGCCCTGGTTGTGCCTCTGCCTACCTCTTCGGGGATATGGGCGTGAAGATACTTTTCGAAAAAAACTAAAAGCATTTCGTGATAAAATCCCGTTTACATTGTCTTAAGTTCTATAGATATTGTCTTATCCTAGCTTGTAGTACGCCCCTGGCTTCGTAAGCAATCATCCCCCTGCTGAGGGATGTTATTGAGTTTTATCGATATGAGATTGAAATTAAATTTTATTTTCCTGTGTCACGTCATACTTACTTGTAGATCTATGGAGGCGCAAAAGTTCAACTTTATTACTTTTCGGTAAAGGTTAAATAAAGAAATATACCTATAGCTTTATTGCACAGCTTGATATCAGTTAGTTTTTTAACCGATTCAAAAAAAACGAGGTCCTCAATTCAACTGCATATTTTTTGAATGTTTGTGACGCGATTACTCCGTCATTAGCCAATCGATTTTAATGTGTTTTTTAGAAAGATACGTCACAATTCCAAGATGGTTTTTTCAATATTTAGCCAATACCGTGGTACAATGAAATAATTGAAGTCGGTTTTTGCAGTTTTACTGCTTTTAATATTTATAGTAGTTAGCTTATTTTATATGACTAACAAAAAGAAGTAAAATCCTACATAAAATATTTTTCTGTTATACATATGTGCCAAAGCCAATGACGCTTAGTGTCAAAAAATTTGCACATGTCATAAAGAACTCTAGAACTAACTCGAAATGGTCTAACTTCACAACCTCATAAATTTTACAATTTATTCTCTATAATGTAAAATAATTATATGGCTTGGTCAAGTCGAGCTATCCAGGAGTCCAGTAGATGGCAGAGAGCTGTAAAGCAGTTCGCCCAGCTTACCACCTACTCTTGCTGCATTAGCACTAGTGCTCGCTATTCTTTTTATATATATCTGGAGGATAGCCTGTAGACTTTTACTTTTCATGATATTGGAAGGCAAACAAGCAGACGTATTTCCTGATGGTAAGAAATTCGTGCCGCCTAGAGATACCAAAGTTGGTAATGGTGCGTTGCCAACCTAAGGCCAGGATGTTAGACCTTGAGCAATAGTCAATTTACCGGCTACCTTATCCTCCGAACTGGAATACGTCAACGGCAAGCATTGACGTTATGGCTGCAGGAATAGGTAAGGTGGTGGTACCAATCCGGGCGAGTCGCTATAAACTCTACCACCTACTAGGATGTCACGGTGTTAGTGACGGTAAGCCTATGGTCGTCTTTAACAAGCTGCATGACAGGAAGGCAGATGGTCTATTCTGCAAAGGAGTTCGGACCAACAAGGGGGACTTAGGCGGACATTACATGGAACGGATACAAATTTTTGCCTTAAAATATCGCCTCACGGAGATGCTATATCCTTTTGTTATACCGTGCGATTTTTTGTACAAATCGAGATTTTTCAATACAAAGTTTTATTTAGCAGAGTGTTCACTCTACATTACCGAAAACCGTAGTGGGATGCGGTACAGTGCGGCCTTAGATCCCGACCATGAAAGAGTATCATAGCAGTAGTAGTATAGTAGTATCTAAACAAATAGATCTTTATAAAAATATTGTTGGTAAGGTGTAAACGTTGTTACTTTATATTAAAAGTTTGAAAACGAAAGAAACTTCAGGTGGCCAGATTACTTCATTCTCATTATTATTCTTTTAAGAACACGATGGTAAGTTATTTCTAAACTTCAGTATAAACCGTGTTAAAAACTCAGGGCTATGAAATGAAATGAATTTATTTAGTTGCGGAATACTTATTCATACCAACATATTCTACCACATTGTGGTGTGCTAATATCTAACTTAATTAAATATATTTTATTTTTTATTTTTGTTGTTTATATATTTTAACATATAAATTCGTTTAAATTTTATAAGTGAACAAACAAACCACCATATAAATGGCATTGGTGCATTTCCGTGAAACACGATATCACTGATTAACTTATATTCGTAATACAAGCAGTTTTCTACGAGTTTGCTTACCAAAATACTACTTTTTAATAAACCTTTACTTTGCACTAGATGGTAGAATTGTGCATCGATTCCCCAGGATTGGTAGCACCGCCTTATCTATTCCTTCCGCCATAACGTCAATGCTTACCGTTGACGTGTTCCGGTTCGGAGGGTAAAGTAGCCGGTTAACTTACTTTTGCTCATGGCCTAACATCCCTCAGATTGGCAACGAACCATTACTACCTTTGGCGTCTGTAGGCGACATGACTTTCTTGCCATCAGGTAATCTGACTGCTTGTTTGCCTTCCATCATTAAAAAACTTTGCCTCTGGATAGTGAAAACTTTATTGAAATATTTTTTAAGACTTCAGTAGTAGTTTGCATTGTTTTTCCATAATTATAGTTTGAATAATTTTCACAAGATTATTATTATTCACAGTCTACGATGAATCTTTCTATAGTCCTGTCCTAATGATTTTCCAGTACGCTGAAACTTTAGAGAAGTAAGCCGCGTATCAAGCTCCGTATGCTGGCATCACTTCAAATGTCTTATGAATAAGTAATACACGTGTTTCGCTTCAGAGATATTTTAAATACCCTTATCTGAAGACTGGAGGAAAGTTATATAATAATGAAAAATACGGTATTGCTATTTAAATAAACTTTTCATAGATGACAAGGGCACCTCTCCACACACGATTTTAATTGAAGTGAAATGTTAGCGTTAAAATATCAAAAATATCTAAAACACTTGAAATTTATTCTTAACTAATTCAAGTAACAAAAAAGTTAGCAAAAGAAAAAAAAGTAAAAAAAGTTGGTCGAGTGGCTAGCGTACACGCCTAAATAAACCGATCATGCGAGGCTTGGGTTCGATTCCCGGCAGGGGCAGGCATTTGTGTGATGAACATTGAGCATTTCCGGATCTGGATGTTTATTAAATTTATTCTGATATCTGTTTAAGTATTTCTATGTATTAGAATCGTTGACTAACTCCTATAACACAAGCAAATAATTTGCTTGCTATTTGGGATATTCATTTATTTTATATTTGCCGTCCACGGACGCCTATTTCTGACAAAAACATGCTATCTGCTGACACCTTTTGCTGACAAAAATATGCTGTCGGCTGACACCTACTGCTGACAAATATACGCTATCTGCAACGTCTATCGAACGTCTGAACGTTCAAGGTCACGCCCACAACGTACGTCCGATTTAATTTGCAGGGCTCACTGTACTTTTATTATTCCAGTTTCCAGCTAAGTTAGTCTTTAATAACAAAGTCAAAACGAAAGCTCAGTACATTAGAGTGGGTCTGCAGTATTGGGAAATGACATCAAGGCTTTGTTAGGAGTATAACCTCCAGTAATATTACAGCTTCATAGTTATGAGTATAGGTCTAGATATCTAAAACGGTCATAACACAAACTTGGATTCAAGATGGCGTAATGTCGGTTTACTTTGTTACGTCCATGCGTAATACGTAGCAGGTTCCCCATGTTGGTCCGGGCTCCTTTGTAGAATAGACCATCTGCCTTCCTGCCACGCAGCTCGTAAAAGGCGAGCATAGGCTTACCGTCACTAACACTGTGACATCCTACTAGGTGGTAGAGTTTCGCAGCAACTCGCCTGGTTTGGTACCACCGCTTTGCCTATTTCTGCCTTCGTAACGTCAGTGCTTGTCGTTGACGTGTTCCGGTTCGGAGGGTAAGGTAGCCGGTAAACTTACTTTTGCTTGAGGTCCAACATCTCGGCCTCAGGTTGACAACGAACCTTTGGTGTCTCTAGGCGGCTTGAATTTCTTACCATCAGTAAATCCGTCTGCTTGTTTGCCTTCCATATAATAAAAAAAAGATACATTAGTCGAACATGTTCTTTAAAAATATCCATAAACCTTGTGAGATTAAAAAAAAAAATGTGATGGCATATTGATTAAAGTTACAAAAAAATATTTATTACGTTTAGTAGGACGCAGTTTTAGACATAAGTTACAGATAAATAAGCTTTTGCCTTTGTTCTTTTTCATTACAATAATATATCAAAACTAAGCTTCTATGATTATCAAATCACTTGATGGAAAGTGAAAATGGGTCAAAAGTGATTTTTTACCGACTGCATACCGACCGCAAAAAGGTTTTCAATTCGTCAGTATGTTTTTAAGTATTCAAGTCAAATCTACTGGACCGATCGTAGCAAAGTTTGGCTGGTAGGTACATAGAGTACCTAGTTCCAAGGAAGGTTGTAGGATATTTTTCACCCCACTCATTAAAGTGGGCGACGGGTAAAGAAGTCAAAATGTAAATTGGGCTATAATAACGCGTGGTGTAATTATTTTTATTCGTTTTTTTTTTATTTTCAGTATGCGCTTTACAGATGGTTTTATATTTTTTTCAAGTTATAAGTTTTAGGAATTTCAGACATAATAACACTTAATATAAGGTGACTAAACAACTAGAAATGCAGATTGTAGAGAAAAATTATAACGTACATAATCTTTTATATATCTTCACATCAAGTTCCCTGTAGAGTTGGCAGAGAGTATGGACCGCCAAGTGAACGAAAATCGACTATCAAACAGAGAACCAGCATAGGTAAGCGTGCTTATTGTCATAAAATGACACTTACTGCAAAAATCTTAAGAAAACAGGTGGCGCGGAATGGTTGGTCTATCTATAAGGAAGTACCTCTTCAACCTTTCTTTAAATACGGTTAAGCTCAAAAATGTCCTTGAAATACCTTATTAAATAAATTGTAATAAATCTTTGCCCGCCATTTTGAATTTACCAAGTACTTTACTACCCTTTCACTTTTTACCAATGTAATAATAATAATATCTAAGAGAAAAGTCACCCTAAAATGTCGTGGTAAACGTTCTTTCTTTAAAATTTATAGAAATCTCTAAAATTGTTTATTATGTGCTATTCATTCGTTAAAATCCATTCAGTACCTTTGCAGGAAAGATTCCATTAATTCTTAATTGTCCGCATTTTAATTATTCTAAGTCTGCCCGGCGAATTGGGTTCGGTGTGACAGCTAATATTGTGGGGAAAACATATAGGTGTTGTTTTTTCTATAGTATCTTCACGTTCATATTCCCGAAAAGGTAGGCAGGGGTACAAACAGGTCACCCTTGCTTACCAGCATCCTTCACTTTTTTATTGCCAAAAGGGTTCAAGAAAATTAAAGATACTATACATAAACACTTTTTTATGTCCTCCAACCATATCCAGAACATCCTTCATAGAATCCCAAAATTTTCCAGGTCATGAGTTGACGACTAGTTTACAGAGCATAGGCTGTTCAAAATTTGAGTGACAGCTTAATACGGACTACGGACAGCCTCAGACCAACCACAGTATAATCTTTCAGACCTAATTATAATCGAGGCGATAAGATGATATCTACCCCAGCGCTGTCATGATCGCTCTATGGCTCTATCAAACTACCTCTCCGCTTATTCGCCGTTACACACAGTGAATCTAGGTATCTCTTATCCATTACATCATCATAATATTCCCTGCCATTCTACCTCTCACATTCCACGTGGCTGTTTACCCCTCTTCACTTCGCAATCCGATGGGTTGCGGCCCCCTCTTATCGTACCGTCGGGCGCAGATCGGTCCAGGGAATATCCTAATTCACTCTGCGGTATTTTTATTACAGAATTTTCTTTACAATACCGCGACGAGCAGACTTCTGGTTAATTATCCCCAACCACCACCACCTACTACTAGTATGACCATGGTCTATTGCTTGTTCGTTCGTCAGTCTTTCTTACAAATTCTACTTACTAACTAAGGAACTATTATGTAATTTCATTGCTATAGAGTATCTACTGCGAAAATTAACAAAGTTTTCTTAAATGACGCAAAAACTACGGGAAAATAAAAAAACCGTCTGAGAACTTTAGTAACCTATAATTACTACAACGAAGGTATAATAATTGTGACAACCGCTGCAGATAGTTGTCTTCAAAGTCACTGCTTGTCATTGATTGACGTTTATTTGTACGTGACTGTACTTGATGCGAAAGTGCTGCGTCAGGATAAAATCTAAAAGTTCGTTGTAATGGCTTTTACTAGGTATCATCAAACGCACGTGACCCAACTTTAATAACTACCTGACGAGGGATTTAATGTTTGACGTATTTTTCGGATTCGTCGTATTGCGTTGATACTTTTATATCGGAAATAAAAATATAAATTACTACCTCAACTGTGATTTCATGAGCGTAGGATAGCTGGACTTCCTACAGCAGCTTTGGAATACTTTAACATAATTTTCATACATATTCTTATCTCAAAAATTGATTTCTGCAAACGTTGACTTGTATTTTTACACAATACAATATGGTCTTTGCGTGTTGTGAAAAATACAATTAGGACACACAAAAAGACTTCATCGGGTACTGACAGTGGCAACTACTTACATATATTGATTCTTTCCTGATTCCTCATTGCTGAAAAGAAAGCTACCTTAACGCTAGGTTACAAGATTTATAAACTGCTTAACAATTCAGCCTTTACTTTCCTCATAGAGTCCAACTAACCTGCATCACAAATACCACTATTTTTTAGTGAAATGTAAACTTTTATTATCATTGCCACCTACTACAGACTTTTTCCTATTACTGTATCCATACTATATTAACGGCAAGCTGTTATACCTGGTTTGACGCTTGTATTACCTATGTAAACATATACATTTTATTTAAACTTTGTAATGTAAGCAACATTGTACAAGTTATAAATACAAAAACGTATAAATTCAACTCTAATCTGATTATATCTTCTCGATAACAAATTGACCTACACATCACTATCGTAATCTGTCAAATCGGCTATCATAACGTGCCGTTAGTATAACTCCATTTGATGTATAAGTAGATATTATATTCTCGCAACAATGTCGTCAGTGCTTATCAGTATCATATTCCAGTCATGATCCATAGGCGACAATTACTTATTTAAAACAATAACTAGCATTAGTAATAGAAATATCTATGGGCATATATTCTTTGATCCTTGATTTCTTTAAGGATAGATGTTGTATAAAAGTGTGCCTTACATACTAGCATGAGTTTTGGTAACATTAATGCTCAACATTAATCATAGCCGTACATGTCGTTATTCCGTTATCTGCTCTTCAAGGTAGCAATAAAACAGATATAAGTGTTTTATACACTTTATTGCTTGACGGAAATTCTCCATAAAATCTCAAACAACCACGTTTATAACGACGAAACGAGACGTTCTTGCGTAGACTATACGAGGCACTGAGAGACAGGAATCACAGATCGAGACAGCTTAGAAAATAGTGGACATCAATATAGAAAACTAGAAGGGGGAGGACGAGGAGAGGGAGCGGGGCGAGCTAGGCGAGGATGGAAGGCGCCTAACGCGGCTTCGTTGGTCGAAGAAGGTCTTTCCTCTCTAACTTTTAATTGGGGGATTCTCCATGCTGCGCATGCAGCCGTCAATGCGTGTCTGTTCAACACCCAGTAAGCTGCTGCATTCAGTGCTGAGTGAGCATGACCCAATAACAATGCATATTGTGTAAAAATCAAAGGGGCATTCAAGCCAAATGCACTGCATATGACAATAGCTGCATGCGGACACCAGGAAGCTGCAAATATCACAGCAATTCCAACAAGGATATTCCCTAATCGGCGTCTCGACCGCAGCGTTGAGGTCTGTGGTTGGGGACCTAAAAGACTTGGCTGTAGCTTCTTTGCTCTAACATCGCCTACATCAACTGCATCTCGGCGTTCTCTGGGCCCAACACCGGCTACTATGATGACATGTGTTGGCCTTCGTATTAGTGGAACTGGCAGGGGTAGCTCCCCATGCGCAGCTCTTGCTGTTAGTGACAAGGCTGTGAGTTTAACTCTAACTGCCCAATGACATCTTGTGACGGCTATGACAGGAATACAGAATGTGACGACAGCATGAGCAGCTGCTAGTGGTGGACAGGAAAAGCAAGTGGCAACAGCAATCACTGCACCTAGAACAAAATGTGCTATTTTATTTTCAATAAATATTTTTTTGTTATTTATTTGCGTAACACAAGTATACAATTTGCTTATTTTGGTGTTGTAATTAATATGAACTAAATAAAAAATACACCTACACTGAAACATTTATAATACTATTAACACATCATACTTATATTATAAATAAATTGGAATCCACAATCTAAAAAATAGGTTAAGGATATTGTGATAAGCTATGTGATATTTGCTGAGAATTTAAATAATATGTTTTATTAAAGATTCGATATCTTCAGTTTTTTTAATTTGTGTTTGGCAAATTGAATGGTCTGGCACGTAAAAAAGAGAAGGTAAATATTATAATTTTGGATCGGAACGCGCAGACTTTCCGTCGATTTTTCGTCGAGATTGTCCGCCGATCGAGCGAGACCAAGTTGAGTATTGTAATCATGGCAATCACCCTTGACTTGACTTGATTATATCATATTAAAAAAAGTACTTTCACGCTCATATCCCCGAATACAGCATAAGGCAGGGACAAAACTAGAACACCCATGACTAGCCGAAGACACTAATTCCCACAATGTAATAAGGTGGCAAGCCTATCGCCAACCGGGCCATATCCAATCCCGGGTAACGCTATTTTTATTAGAAAATGGAAAATACACATTTTTTACGGTTTTTTGTTGCCCGATCCGGGGTCAAATCCGAGACCTCATTAGATCTCTAGACCATAGAGGAAAGGAAAGGCAAGAAAAAAAAACAAGTTGGTAGAATATGTTGGAACGCCTAAATAATTTTGTAACATCTTTGTAACACTCATATTTCGCAAACAAATATTTTTTTCTTATTTTCTTTTTATGAAATCTGAAATGTCGATGTATGAACGTTTCATATTAAGTTTTTCGTGAAGTTAATAGGTAATCTTAAATTTTCTTAACATCATAGCTATAATACTTTTTATTTGGATTTTCAATACTTGAAAAAAATTAACAAAATAATACCGTCAAAAGAAACATCTATTCGTTCACTATTTTGTGAAATTATTTTTTATAATCTTATTTAAAAGTTTTGATTTATTATACGAAGACCCGAAACTTCAAAACCCAGACGTAGCTAGCATATTTCTCAAATAATTTAACGCAGCAACAACGTGATCAGAAATTTAACGGCTGTTCTTAACAAGAACTTAACGGTCTTAATTAATAATGAATTAATTAACTTAATGTTCTTGTTTTAACGAGAACGAAACTAATTTAATCAAAATATTCCTTTTCCATCACACTATCTTGTTGAAAATGTTAAAGTTAGTTACACAATAACAATGTTAAAGTTAGTTACACAATTATAATGTTAAAGTTAGTTACACAATATTAGTGTTAAAGTTAGTTTAGACAATACTATTTTAATTTAATCATAAAGATACAGTCTCACTGACAAAGTAGTGTTGACTCTTATACTTGAAGCTTTTTTTTAGTAACAAGCAAACCGATTCCCCTGCTGTAGGGCATATACAGCACTAGTTTGCCGTTCCAGCTTCGCATGGGTATTTATTTTATAATAAGTATCTTCACGCCCATATCCCAGAAGAAGTACAGAGGCACAACAACCAGGGCATCTAAAAGTAGCCGAAGGCACTAAGTCCCACAATGTGATAGGTGGCAAGCCCATCGCCAACCGGGCATATATCTAATTCTAAGCAACATTAGTTTTATTAGAAAATTGAAAATACACATTTCCTAATTTTTTTGTTGCCCGAAATACACCCCTTTTTCCATATCCCGAAAAATTTCCTAAAGTGAATTTAAAAATCAATAAAAAATGTTTATTATTAAGTCTGATATAAAAGAATTGAAGGTCATCGTCATCTGAGGTAGATACACTTTTTTCTTCCTGTACGTTGGTTGACGAACCCGCGACCTCCAGAAGTCAAATCCAACATCTAGACCGCTAGACCACAGATTTATAATAATAAATATTCCATTAAACATATTTTATGTACAATGTTACCAAGACGTGACCATCTGACTACGACTATGATATAGTTGTGAAGTAAGAGCCTGTAGAGTTTGGGAGTTTAATGTAAGAAGCTTGGCAACTTGGTTACCTAGTTCCAATTTTTTATTTTTTTTGTATTTTTTTTCTAGGACTTAAGGAAGTGCCCTTGAGTTTTATGCATTCGTAGAAACACCCCCGTGCCCCCAGTTAGCGTGTGGTCGAGAGTGCTTATGTAGGATTTTAATGTTAAATAATTATTCGAACTAATGGTCGCCCATAGGCCGAAACTCGACCATAAAATTTTTTATATTATTATATAATTTTACGCCATATTCATTTCTCAAGAACAACTACTTTGTTTCCAAACTTTTTAGTGCGCCATCTGTGATATTTTTTCGTTATCATCAATATATGTATTTATTTGTGTGTGTCAAATGCATGGTAGTGTAGGTAATATTTTATTTATTGATTTAATGTACTTTATAAGCATTATTATTGAAAATTATTAGCATTCTGCACTTCTCCTACACATAAGCTATAAGTGTGCCAAATTTTATGCTCCTGCGTCCGCGCAGTTTCCGTAAAAAGGAGTCCAAAGTTTTGGCATCACGTATTAATATATAGATAGGTCTAGTAGTTTTGGACCCTCTTTAGTGTAAACAAACAATCAAATCTTTGCTCTTATTAATAGTAGTAGTAGTCTAAAAATAGTGAAGGTAATAGTTGTGGGCTGTGGCGTTGCCGATTGGAGGTTGGGCATCTTGAGGTTGATTGGCTTATGTATTTTTAAAAACATAACAAGACGACCGTGAGCACTGATTTATATAGCAAAGAAATAGTAAGAGGAAAAAGTGATACTCTTGGTGAATTGTTGATTGTGTTACTTAGTGTGTATCTGGTGGAATACAATAATACCTAGTATCCCATTTATGGTATATTGTTGTACAGCAACTTGGCTGAATATGGATCTGTCTATTCCTGCTGCCACTATGACAGTGTTTGGTACTGCCATGTTCCTGTTGGGAGGGTAAGGTGGCCGGTAAAATTTCACCTTAGGTCTAACGCCCTGGCCACTGGACAGCGACGAACATAAAACATCCACGGTGTCTATAGGCTACGATAGTCTAAGCAATCAGTTTAAGTCACTCAGTAGGTGGAGTTTGCTGTCTTCTATCATAAAAAAACGTTAACTAATTTAGTTAACAATAAACAACTTCGATATAATTAATAACATAACAAACTTTATAAGAGTAAAAAACTTGAAAAAAAAAGGTAAGAGTAATAAACTTTATTACACTCATATTCACTTAATAGTTTCTTCCTTCTCTTAATTTTATAAGGTAGCAAACAAGCAGCGAGCTTTTTTTAAAGGGGGTCTAGAGGGTTGTAATTATTGGTTTACATCACTCTGTATAGTAGATTTAATCCAAATTAAAAAAAAGGAAAATGGAAAAGACATCTCCAAGATTACTTTTGTAAGAAGGCCTCTTTACAGGCGACTAGGACGTCTTTTAAAATGTAAGAGACAACCATTGACTAAAGATATATAGGAAATACTAGCTGTTACCCGCGGCTTCGCCAGCGATAAATTGAGATGCAAGCTATCCTATCTCTCAAGTTGGATCGAACTGCACATGGTGTGCGAATTTTATTATAATCGGTTAAGTGGTTTAGGAGTCCATTGAAGACATTGTGACACGAGATTTATATATATTAGATATGGTGGAAATATTAGGGCAACGTGCAAGTCCACTGGCTACCTAAACCCTCTACTATGGACTATGAAGATGGCGAAGACAAAAAGGTAAGGTAAGTAGCTACACTTTTTATTGACTGACTGTACGGAATATTACGGAACCTAAGATCCAAAAGACAAGATTACTATCAGCGAGCAATGAGGTCATCACATCCCGACATATTTCCTTTATCATTCTATTAGTAAGTAATAGGGTACACTAAATCTCTACTTCAAACGGCAGCTATAACTTAGCCCGATGATTACGCAATCACAAGCAATTTCTTAAAATTATTACATTTTATATACACAAACATCTCCATAAAGAATATCCAGAACATTAAACTGGGAATTGTATAAATCTTCTCTAATTTATTTCAAACGAAAAGCCAATTGTGACAAATTCTTTTGGTTGGATAATTTATTGTAAAATGGTAATAAATATGTCTGAAAGAATTAAATGTATTTACGTAATCCAAAAGTAAAACCGTGCTCATTAACTACGTGAAGGGTTCAAGGGGGCAAGCCAACCCAAATTTCATCTTACCTAACTTAGGAAAGAGGTATCGCGAAATATAACGTTGTTTTTCCGGAAAAATAGATTAAAGTTGCTGGATAATGGTATTAAATCAAGGTTTTAAGTACCGCCAAAACGTACACATTCACTATTAACAAGATTTTGCAAACTCCGCTTAGTTTTCTGCGGTTCTAACCTATCTTCACTGGAATCATATATAACTTTAAAAACCCTCAGTAAACTGTTTTTTTTTCTTGTAATAAATTCAACTTATTTACAGTACACATATATTTTACAATATAATATGAGATTAGGGGGTTGAAAAAAAGCTTGCGCCAGATCTCATATCTCATTCTGATAATATCCCAATGAAAATCCTCTGTTGTCTAGCGGTCCGGTGTCGGACTTGACTTTTGGAGGTCCCGGGTTCGATCCCGGGTCGGGCAACAAAAAATTAGTAAGTGCATATTTTCAATTTTCTAATAAAAATAACGTTGCCCGGGATGGGATATGATGGCGACAGGATTGCTACCTATCACATTGAGGGACTTGGAAGAGGGTTGTGCCTCTGCTGACGTTGGCAAGTTTAGGTAAAATGTGGCCTTTACTTGACAAAAGATAGGATGAAAAAGAAAATGTTGTTGAAATAATATCTGAGAGATCTCCTCAGCACTGAGAAGGTGACACGAGAAGAGGATATAAAAAAGTTGAGAGGTGTCAAGACACACCCGGATGGAACGAATTATTATCATTATTATTAGCACCCACGACTAGCCGAAGACACTAAGTCCCACTATGTGGTAAGCCCGAGCAACGTTTTTTTATTAGAAAATTGCAATAACCCAATTTTCTTTTTGTCGCCCGACCCGGGATTCAAACCCGGGACCTCAGGCAGTCAACTCCAACAACTGAACCACTAGACCATGGAGGCGATTATTATTATTATTATTTATTATTTTTTTGATAGAAGAGGAGGCAAACGAGGAAGTAAGTCGCCTGATGGAAAGTAATCACCTCTGCCCACGGACATCTGCAGCACCAGGAGTATCACAGATGCGGTTATGTACAAAAAAACCTGGATACACTCAACAAAAATAATTGTCGCAACACCACACTGTTCAATGCGAAATAGAAATAAAAATATCTGGCTTTCTTTCTATAATAGAGAATGAGAGAGAGACAGACAGAGAAACACGCGCACGCCGCACGGCTTATTATAGCTTACCAGGTATAACAAAAAGTGTCATTATAACTTTTCGTGAGTTTTTTTCCGTCTAGCCCCCTTTCACAAGATAAGGAACTTCGTTTCAATACCGCAATAAATATAATTAGCAAACTTCAATTCAGAAGTACGGCCACGCTCAGTATTCAGGCTGTATCAAAAATCGAAGTCAATGAAATTGAATAATAGACTTCATTATTTATGTACTCTTATGGTGTGACGGTCGCATAAATTTGAAGTATCCCAAGTCATAATTTATTACTTACGGAACTTGAGTTAGACAATTTCCGTGAGTATGTAGCGTGACAGTAACGAATAATGTCCCTTAAATTCAGGTGAACTTCAAAATTAATGTTCGTGTCCCGTTATGTTTTGAGTTTTAATTAAGGAGATATGTAGGTATTAGAAAGATAATGCATACTATAGTATTTTTAAGCCCATATCTTCGTAGAGGTAGGCAGAGGCACAACCAGGGCACCTACAATTAGCCGAAGACACTAAGTCCCACAATGTGATATGTGGGATAGATAACCTATTACCAACCAGGCAACGTAATTTTTATGAGAAAATTGAAATACACATTTTCTACTTTTTTTGTTACCCGACCCGGAGATCGAATCCCGTACCTCAAGTATATACCACTAGACTACAGAGGCGACAATCCATTATTATAAATGCGAAAGTGTGTCCTGTCTCAAGAAAGCAGTATTACAAAATTTCGTTTATCAGGAGAACTGTGTGCCTGTTCGCTAATATTTCTCATAAAATAATGTTACAACCAGGATTCTTACCGAGTATTAATGCTGTCGTCCAAACAATGGCAACAGCAAGAAATGGCCTGGCGCATAGGGAGCCGCGACCCCGTCGTACTGCGCCACATCGGTCTGCAGCCATCGCCACTAGTGACAGCGTGCTCGCCGCAACAGGAAACGACTAGGAAAATACATATTATATAACATCACCTTGTATTTATATTTGTTTCTTATTAATTGACAGTTTAGACAACCCCCAATTCTTATACTATTAAGGTTAAGAACTCACTGAGCGGTTTTCATCCGCACTTATTTCAAAACGAACAAGACCGGTAATTTGTGCAGTCACGCAGCCGTCGCGATTGTAATCATTGCTTACAAACTCGTATAATTCTGCCGGCGGGAAACGCAAACAACCGCGGGCACTGCGGCTGTAAAACGCATCGTGACATGTACTCTTATTTTTGCAAATTTACATTCTACAAAAGCCGCGGGCCCGCAAAAGCAGCGGGTGCAGGTGAAAAACACGCAGTGGTTTCTGAGCCTTACTATAATACGATCAGTAATTAATTTTTAGCTTACAACTGCTGTGAATTGTTAGGTACGGAAAATTAGAAATATTAAATTTTGCATAAAAACTAAAACCTATCCCAATGAACCAATTGAGTTTGTCACATTAAAATTGGTTTCTTAACAACCAAGACTCAGAAGTTAAAAATTTTAAGAAAACTTGTTATGGGCTCGAGAATTGCTTAGATAATGTCAATAAAATGTGTTATTTTTTGATATTACAGGATTAAAAAACATCAATAAAATCATTAGTAAATATCACAGAAAATACTATTTAATTTACAGAAAATGTTTAAATACTATCACAGAAAATACTTTACTTCTAAGTATTTTAACTTAAAACTCGGTGGAGTCTTGTCAAAGAAAGTAAATTGAGAAAAAAGAGGCTGAATATTCGCGTACTCAGAAGGTACTGTTATTCTGGCGACCATAACAAGAGATGATGAAAGTGTGTGTGAACCTTTATTGACGTTGCAAATATCTACGTAAATATATATTTCAAAAATACTTTCTTTTATTCACTTCTTTTGTTTAGAAACTCAGACCCATTAAGCCTCAGTTTCTTAACTGTTGAAGAATATAATTTTAAGTTTAACTTTCACATTAAACTAAAAATTATTGTTTGGTACAGACTTTTTGTAAATAACAGATTAAGAATATTTTATCTTTTGAAATTATCTCCCGTCTATGGAGAAAAGTTGGAACCTTCGAGTAAACCGATCATTCTAAAATAACTAATTCTACAGCTCATTTTCTCTCTCATACAATTATATGGTTAGTTGGTCCTGAGTATGGGTAAGAAGTAAAGGTTTATTTATATTGTGATATCACTTACCATATTATAATTAGAAATACCTATATTTAGTACGAAAAAGATTTTCCCAAGTATTTCCTGAAAAGATAGATCGTATACGAACACAAATCGTTTATCTAAATTGTTTACCAAAATGTTCAAACAAATACTTTGGAAAGTTTAGCACTACATAAAGCGTAATTGAAAGCCGAAGCCTAAAAAACATTTCGGAATAGTTTTGTCAGCGAAAATATCCCGTACAAAGGATCTAAGATTAGTCGATCCGACGTTATGGTGCCGAGCGGTTAGGAATGCCGGCCAGAATAGTTAAACGAGTACGTTTATGTGATTGTATGAAGCTAACTTATTCGGATGAATATTACATACACTTCTTTGTTGACAGCATAGAATGTTTTAGTTTACAAATTGCGATTTTTGTTACTTAAATCTAACACAGGAATAGAGGTGTATTAAGGGTTCATGTTTGTCAATAAATTTTAATATGATATTGGAAAGCAAACAAACAGACGGATTTCCTGATGGTAATAAATTCACGCAGCCGCTATAGACATTAAAGGTGGTAATGGTGCGTTGCCAACCTGACGCTGGGATGTTAGAACTCGAGCAAAAGTATGTTTACCGGCTACCTTACCCTTCGAACCGGAACACGTCATGACGTTATGGTGGCAGGTAAGGTAGGTAAGGCGGAGGTACCAATCCGGGTGAGTCGCTTCAAAACTCTACCACCTAGTAAGATGTCACGGTGTTT
>NJDC01000302.1:223501-254698 GCA_002245475.1 Calephelis virginiensis | reverse complement strand
TTAGCTCGCAACATCTGGACGTCCGTCATGTTTGCTTGTTTTCGTGTGGATGTAACTGTATCGCCTCTGTGGTCTAGCGGTCCGGGTGTTGGACTTGACTGCATGAGGTCCTGGGTTCGAATCCTGGGTTGGCCAACATAAAGAAAATTGGATTTTTCCAATTTTTCTAATTAAAAAAAATGTTGGTCGGGATTGGAAATGTGCCCGGTTGGTGATAGGCTTGCCACCTATCACATTGTGGGACTTTAGTGTCTTCGGCTAGTCGTGGGTGCCTTGGTTGTACCTCTGCCTACCTCTTCGGGGATATGGGCGTGAAGAAGATTCTAGACGTAACCGTTTTTGATCGTAAGCGTTTGTATTTTGGATTTTGTTTTGGATGTACTCGTAGCATAAGATTTAGCTGTAAGTAACTTTATCTAATTGCGACTTCTTTTATACGCCAATTGCAGATTTAAAGTCACAGCAAATTACATTGAGCAATAATTGACTGAAATTAATCGGGTAAATTTTGATATCCACCATTATGTTCTACTGAAAGTTTATTCAAGAATCGGGCTACTAAGTAGTTCTTTCTTCATAAAATAGTCTGATTTATTTGTAGTTTATTCTCTATCCACCAATCGCTAAGTACAGTAATACTATTTAACTTATGCGCTTCGGCTTTACACTTTTTACTCTTTTTACACTTTTATTTTTAAATTGGCTGACCCAATCTAAATTTAGGCGAAATGATTTATTATGTGTAATAACAACTCTAGATATCTTCAAAATACATTCGGATTTCCGAAGCTTGACGAATATAGCCAAAGCGCATAATTTAAATAGTACTACTTTAAGTGTCTCTACGCTCGTAAACCTGAAGAGGTAGGCAGAAGTACAATTACGGCACCCAAGATCAGCCCAAGGTACTACTTAGTCCCACAATGTGATAGATTGCAATTACTAGAACTGACCGGAAACTTTCCAATCCCTGGCAATGTTTTTAATACAAAATTTAGAAAATCAATTGTTGAGCTTTCTGACTTGGAAACAGAACCCGAGATTTTATGTAGATAACGCCAACACCAGATTGCGGCCGTTAGATTCAAGAAACTGAACAAAGCTAAGCTGTTAGAAAAAGCTATGCTATATCTACTTAGAGTTGTTAGTTGATCCCAAAGTCAATATGTGAAAGCATCTGTCAATCGGTACATTAACATATCGGAAGATCATGTTTTATAAAAATAATTTAAAACGAAATTGCAATAATACAAAACCTACCTACAGATATCTACAATCGGACTAAACGTTTGTATTTCTAATGAACATTAAGAAAGTACCCTAAATAGAAAATTATATACTTATGATAAGTGCCATTATATTTATACAATTTCGAGTATTTAACCAATAGGAGACGCTTAATTGATTGGTTGGATTAATAATAAAAGCATTCTAATTGTTATATAATGCCATAAATAGGCCTTAGTGGACTATGAAACCTCATTGTTTGTCATAAATAGGCAAATAGCGTTATGTCAAAATTGTGAAAAACTAAAAGATTATCAAAGAAGTCGTTTTTGTTATTATTGTAAATATTTATCAGTATTTTTTTATTTACAATTATTTTAAGTTTTAATTTTAAGAATCATGGATCCTACAATAAATCAAAAGCGAAAATTGCCAAAGTTGATGGCTTGTATGACAAAAACAAGTTTGGAGAATCTTAGAAATAAAGCTTTGTTCACTTTAGATTCTTTGGACGCAAAAGGAATCAGAAGGTATCCGATATTTTAAACCTTACCTACCAACGGATGGTATGTGAAGGACGAAAATTTGAACCTAAGAAATCTGATAAAGACATAAACTACATACATATCTCCATTCCGAAGTCCCTGGCGGAGTAGACACAGAGTATCGAGAGTCACAGAGTGTCGAGTGTCACAGAGTGTCGAGTGTCGAAAGTCTTCGACCAGTGTGTGTTACCGATGATGTCATATGGAACTGAGACTTGTCCGTTAAATGTGGGCATCTTAAATAAGCTCAGAGTCGCTCAGCGTGCTATGGAGAGAGCTATGCTCGGTGTTTCTCTGCGAGATATGATCCGTAATTTGGTGATCCGCAAGAGAACTAAACTAAATCTGGTCAAAGTCACGGGGAGTCGCTGGTTACAAGCGGCTGGTGATCGTGACTTGTGGCGCTCTTTGGGGGAGGCCTATGTCCAGCAGTGGACGTCTTTCGGCTGATGATGATGAAGGTCGAGTGTCAAGTATCACGGTCTTAGCATACCCGCCTAACTTCCTTTACTTTGTACTTGTACACACAAACTACATTTATTAATATTAAATAGAGACCAAGTATACGTAGGCGTGCTTAGAGATCAGTTAGCAAAACCAGTAAGGAAACATGTATTGTAAAATATTAATTATAAACCATTTACCAAATAATTTCTTTCTTCTTTGAAGCACAGCACCGTTAGTACCAAAACCAATGGTGTTACTAGTAATGAACAGTTTCATTAATGCTCCCCTCTTACGAGCTGCAACTGGGTAGAGAGGCAAGTGGTCTATTCTGCACAGAAGTCACGGGCAAACTCGGAAAATACTAGAGCTTTTATGAACTTTACCACAGGCAGTATTCCTTCCGAGTAATTACTTTTATCCTGCCATTGTATGGCAATTAAACATACTTTCAACTGATTGCACTAGACTCTTGAGAGACATTTCTGTAACCTACAAATATAATTATTACTATTATGTAGGTTAGATATACTATAATAATAACTAGATCATCACTAGCGAGGTATGGGGCATTAAACTGTAACATGTACTTTTTTACAACAAAAAAATATTTCAAACCCGGACGGGAAGAGAAGGGTGTTATTAAGTTTGACGTGTTTGTGTGTGTGTGTGCCACCATAAATCCTAAACGTACCTATTTACTTATTTCGATACGGTTTTTTTTAAAAGCTGACGTGACTTAGATGATTCTTAGCTATAGTCTGTTCCAAATATACAGAAAAAATCAATCACTCACCTTAAGTATTACTAGTGCTGAACGAAGTTGAGAGCGTAGTTTTTCATGTAAATATCACTCTGCTCTTAAAATTTACGCAGTAATCACGTAGTGATAGGGTGAGCGTTTATCCAGAGGTATCAAACCTGTTTTTATAACGATATGTTGTGACACTGGGCGGAGCGCCTTATTTTATTTTAAGTCCTGAATATGTACACTTAGAATTATTGATATTTAATATTTTAGCTGACGTTATTATAACATTTTAGTTATACCTAGCTGGCATGTCGTGTCTATAAACTACCTCCCTGTCTATTTTTATGTTTATAAGTTCAATATTAATCGAAATTTCTTGATTAATGATTAAACATTTATTTTGATCTCTGTAAGCTGATCTCGTCTCCGAAGATGTTTAGGGAAACACAGTTAAAGTCGGTTTAAGGGCCTACAATCGTTTAAAAAGTACCAATCTCTTTGTTGGAACGAAGTTCCTTATTGCGCGTTGTGAAAGGAGGCTAGACGGAAAAAATTCTTACGAAAAAGTTGTAACTAAACTTTTTGCTATAGTAAGCTATTATAATTCCCCCTGGGATTCTGAATAGTGCAGACGTGTTTTTGATAAATTACAGTCAAATAAACCTTGTAAACAATATTAAATAGCTGTAACTAAATAGTGTTCAAAAATAGGACATCATAAGAGTTGGCGAAGTCCTATAATTACTAATAACAGTGAACGTCGAAACGTAAATCACGAGAGATCTGTCAAAACTGGACGGAAAGTAATTTTGTACCAAGTCCTCGATAGCAGGTAAATTAAATTGACCTCCGTCACATTGCCCGGCGTAAAACTCTTTTATTTACTAGCTGCCTGGTACTTATTTCTATGCGTACGTTACCGTTCACGCCAGCACGCCCAGTTGAAATTACAGATATTTTTTTTTCATGTTTCTCTGTCTGTCTCTCTCTGTAAGAGATATAGAGATAGAGATTACTAGAGATTGATAGAGATTGCGAGAGAGGGGGGGAGAGAGAACTTCGTTCCATCCGGGTGTCCCTTGACACCTCTCAACTTTTTTTTATAAGATTTATTTTTTGTTCCTACGCTTTTATTAATAAAATAAAAAGTTTTTGAGTTATTTATAAAAAATCGATTACAAACGTGGTTTTTTCACGAAAAATACCAACTTTCAATCGCGTTAACTCGAAAACTATTGAGTTTTCAAATACTTTTGCTTAAAATTTGTTCTGCTATCGATTTCCGTAGTTATTTTCCACAAAAATAATTTCACCCCCTAGTTGGGGTGGAACTCACCCCCAGGGAAAAAGCAAACATCGGCATAGGATAGATTTTGCTTTTTGAGGTATTCCCTACTTGCTGTCAAAATTTCACTAAAATCTATGCAGGTTCGAAAAATTCGGAGGTGAAAACCTTGGTAGCCTGTATAGGAATTTGCATAATAATTTCTGCAAGTCAAAACTTAAACGTGTAAAATACATTCTCATTTTTTAAAGCAATTCAAGAAATATTAATTAGCGCTGTTTTGCACTTAGAAGTCAGTGGCCATTTTTCTTTTAGCGTTTGGAACATATTATAAATGTGGAGAGGTTTAGTAGGAGGTTATTGATTTTTTTGATTTTCTAGACGGAAACGTCCATTACACGAATGTCTTATTTTGGAAATGCGAGAATCCGGTTTCACGGATTCATCAGACTACTTGCAAGATCTTCTTTACGATAATATACAACTGTTGGCAGAGGACGACATAGGTATTGTAGTAGACCTTCGAAAACGAGATGACTATTTGGAAAAAATCGCTGCTGGCCTAATAGCCGCTGAAAAGTACAGGGATAAACGTAAGCGTCACTTAAAATTGTCAGAATAAACTACAGCTATGCTATGAGTATTGGTAAATGTCAGTGCTCGCTACTCTCTTCTTGCGGTCTGAAAAGCTGCTGAAACTATAATGATAATGGTTCATAAGTTACCGCTACCTTAAGTTATGGACCATTATCATTATAGTTCACAGCATTGTTGGCATCGGGATGCAGTATGATTACCTATCTGACTATCACCACAATCACTTATATTTTGATCTAGTAGTTCAGATTACTGGATTATTCCACAAAATGCCGTCAGCCATAACAAGATTGCAAAATGCTGTGCAGCAGCTCATTTAAAGTGGTAACATTAATTTTCCTTTTTGTGCCACCATCCCCACCCATCCCAGCTATGCCACCCGGTAGCTGGTAGACAAATTCTCGTAGGTTAATAGTATCATCTATATTGTCTATAGGTGACTGTTATCTCTTACTGTCGCAAGAACCTCCTGCTTATTTGTTATTCTATAACTTAGAAAGCTTTTCCTCGTCCATGGCCACACATAAATCATGTTATTATGATTGTTAAGTAGATATATACTTGCATTTAAAAATAGTATAAAGCAAACAGACAAACTGCCTCATGACAAGAAATACATGTAGAATTATTGAAGTTATTACCCATGCGATACCAGCTTAAGTCAACCACATTGTGAGCACATTGCCTTCAGAACTGAATTAACAATGACGAGCATACGTTGTAGCGTATTTTGCCTATCAAAAAATCATAATAAGTAGTCAATACATCGAAACATCTATTTACTTTTGTGATTCAACTGACAGGACTGCAATTTATAATTAAATAAATAAAATATACACAAATCGCCTCTGTGGTCTAGCGGTTCAGGTGTTGGATTTAACTGCATGAGGTCTCGGGTTTGAATCCCGGTCGGGCAACGAAAAGAAAATTTGATTTTTCCAGTTTTCTAATAAAAAAAAATGTTACTCGGGATTGGATATGTACCCTGTTGGCGATAGGCTTGCCACCTATCACATTGTAGGACTAAGTGTTCTTTGGCTAGTCGTTCGATATGAGCGTGGAAATACTTCTTATTTTTTTACTTTACAGAAAAGACAAAGAAGGAAAGCTTGGAATTCTTGAAACTAGCAATGTTTTACAAGGAGGAAGGCAAAGGAATTTTGTGGCTAGCTGAAAAGTTTTTTTTGGCGTCTATAGCTGTATCGAGTCAATACTTATTAGATGGAGGCAGACAAAAAGGCTGTTGCAAATACCATTATGCGAAATTTCTTCTGGATAAATGTTAGTCACTCATAATTTATTACATTTGGTTAGAGCTCGCTAGTTTAGCGAAACTTCACTTCTGGAGGTCCCGGGTTCGATCTCCGGGTCGGGCAACAAACAAGTATTTTCAATTTCTTAATAAAAATAACGTATTCCGATATAATATACATCCCGGGCGGATTGGATTATATGCCCGGTTAGCGCTAGGCTAACCACCTATCACATTGTGGGATTTAGAGTCTTCGGCTAGTTGTAGGTGCCCTGGTTGTGTCTCTGCCTACCTATTCGGGGATATGGGTGTGAAGATATTATTACTCTATCAAAATATTACATAAACTTATTAAAGAGCTATAATATATTAATGACTGACTGTTATCTGCTTTCGCATAATTACGCTGAGGTTTTCCACAGGAACTTTTTCCAATCAAATATATTCTATGGCACTATCAATGGAAACAATACATGTATTACAAGAATGCAAGCAATTTAAATATCTTTTCGTTTGGACTTGAATCAAACACTAACACTTTCCGATAACTTCGTATAATTGATACCAACTTTATTTATTTGCACATAGTTTCCTAAATTAATTTTTAGTTCCAGGAGGAGACCTCGAAGAACCATACAATATTTTAGCAGAAGTAAGGGACAATTCTATGGGCAAGGTAAATTATTTAAGAATTCATTAATAATAGTTTACATTAACAGTAAATATTTACTAATGTAATACGTACATTATTAGTAACTTCATTACAGCCATGGCAATTTTAAAATCCTAAAAAATCTGCACGGGTGCAATCAGTCCGAGTTGAATCTTTACAATCCGTTACGTTTTAATTGAAACTGCTGCCTTTTATTGCTTAATATCTTTTAACTTTTCAATTTGTATGTTATTAAAAATACTGAAGATTTTTCGTATGTGGGAATAAATCATTATTTAAGTGTCTTCACGCCCATATCCCTCAAGAGGTAGGCAGAGGCACAACCAAGGTACCCGCGACTTGTTGAAGACACTAAGTCCCACTATCACGTGGCAAGCCTATCGCCAACCGGGCACATATCCAATCCCGAGCAACATTGTTTTTTTAGGAAATTGGAAAAACAAAATTGACTTTATTAAATCATTATTTTAATTGAATTGAATATTAAAAACATGATTGAATTGCAATCAAAATTCTGTAGACTTTATTAACTCTAATTTCTAGTAACTTGTTGCAATATTAATAATTTACTTGTGGTTGCAAGTAAAGATTTGAAATGATTAAATCATTATTTTAATTTAATTAAGGATAAAAAAATAGATGGGAATCAAAATTAATCAGACTTTATTTCCTCTAATTTCAAATAACTTATAGGAAGTAAAGTGGGTTAAGTGGGTAGTGAAAGTGGGTACAAAGACATATCTAAATCATATCTGTGTACCAACTTTCATGTCATTTGGGCACATAGATGTAAACAACCATTCAGTTGATAATTTCAGGATTGGCTACTGTATGAGCCAGAAGATCAGAACGAGGAAGTTTCCAGAGAACTAGTGTTTGCGGTGACCGCAGTAGAATTGCATGGAGTTTTGTTAAAACAATCCAAATTGTGCAGAAACACAGATACTGCGAAGTCGGAAAGACTTGCAAGACTCGCTGAAAGGCGAGCTAAAGATGGTAAATTCTGATTAAAATAAGTATCTTCACGCCCATATCGAAGGATAAGGCAGAGGCACTACCAGGGAACACACAACTATCATAAAAATAATTAATTATAAAAGGAAATAACGCTAAAATAACAAGTATTTTATATGAGAGGTCAGCAAACAAGCACACGGATCTCCTGATGACCGTAAGAGACACCATAGATTGTGTAAATCTACAGGCTATCCTGCCTCCGGGCCGAAATATGCGAGAGTCATTATGGCATCAGCAATAGGTAAGCTGATAGGTGGATGGAATCTGGGATATTCGTTGCACAGCACTCTACCACTATTGATCTTATTAATGATGACCTGTATTTTAACCAGTACACTCCTCTAACGAGCTGCTTGGCAGAGAGGCTGATGAGTTATGTTTAGGTATCACTTTTGAAGTGCAGCTTAAACTATAAACAGATTTAAAATTATGCAATTGTGTATTTCTAGTCAGAAATTACATTAGGCATACAAGCAGACGGATTTCCTGATGGTTAGAAATTCACGCCGCCCAGAGACAGCAAAGGTGGTAATGGTGCGTT
Organism: Calephelis virginiensis; assembly: GCA_002245475.1. NCBI lineage: Eukaryota > Metazoa > Arthropoda > Insecta > Lepidoptera > Riodinidae > Calephelis > Calephelis virginiensis. The sequence continues at coordinate 246,366 of NJDC01000302.1, read as the reverse complement.
ACCAACTTGAGGCCGGGATGTTAAGCCTCGAGCAAAACTAAGTTTACCAGCTACATTATTATTCGAACCGGGATACGTCAACGGCAAGCGCTGACATTATGGCGGTAGAATACATAAGGCGGTGGTACCAATCCGGGCGCAAGACTCGACCACCTAGTCAGATGTCACGGTGTTAGTGACGGTAAGCCTATGCTCGCCTTTTACGAGCTGCCTGGCACAGTAAGGCAAATGGTCTATTCCGCAAAAGAGCACGGACCAACACTAGGTAGAAAACGACGAGTTTCAGTCATAACCTTGAGTGATGTTTATCCAATAATACTAAAACAAGAAATTTTTCAACAAAAAAAATATTGATTTGCAGCTGGCCATATCCTTAAAACAGCGGAAGCTATTGTAGAGATTGGAAAAAGTCAACTAGCCATGAACAATTTGAATAATGCACAAAACACATTGAAAAGGGCATTTAAAATATACCAAGAGCAAAACAATATTGACGGTCTCTGTGAAACGAGGATGCATCTTGCAGCAGTTATGCAGAGGTATTTATACCTTACATACTCGTACATTATGTTTTCTATTGTATAAGACCACAAATTACGGATTTGTAAGAACTTGATGGTTTTATAGGTCACACATTATAATAATATACATATATTAACCACTGAGCTCTTAGTAACACAAAATGCCATTTGAGGAAAACGCGTGCTATGCAACACCGTTTCTTTGAGAAAAAAGAAATCAAATGCCTGTATTTTAAAATAAAATAACTAAGAGATTTGAACAACTTTCTGATACTTTGTGCAACATAACATATTTTAGGTCTGCTTATGTGTTCTTGTGTTTTTTGAAGATTATAATTATAGAATGATGTGTACTACTATTTAAATTATGCGCTTCGGCTTTACACTTTTTACTCTTAGGCTTGAACGAAGCTTGACGAATATAGCCGAAGCGCAAAATTTAAGTAGTACTACTAGAACTCTATGTTTACTTTTTAATACTTACTTAATTTTTAATACTTACTTTTAATACTTACTCAGATTTACCCAAGAAATTGCAGCTTTCACTTAGGAAAAATGGTTGATTAAATGCTAAGAACCCTTTGAGGCAAGTTAGGCCTACTTCCCTCAAAGAACGGTATCTCACAAGGGAGAAAAGATGGGTTAAAGTTTTCGAAAATTGCATTACATATTGCATGAATGCTCATTATATGAATGAATGAATGAATATGAATCAATAACTATTTTGATATCTTGAAAACATGATACAGCCACAACAACCTATAGAAGAGTTAATAACAATAGTATCAATATTCAGAATAGGTGACCATGAAACAGCATCAAGCCTATTAACAGAAATGGGAGCAATGGCTATGGAGCATGGACTACGGAGGCAGCTTGGGAGAGCGCTACATCTCCTTGGAGAACTTCATTTGAGACGAGAGCGACCTGATCTTGGAACCCAGCATTTAAAGGAAGCTTTTCAGTGTTTTATGGGAACCAATTGGCAAATCGTATGTATTAAAATATACAGAAGTTACGTTATTGATTGCTTTTATAATAATCTGTACTCATAGGCTAAAGAGTTGAACAACTTGTTACCTTATCGTTAGTTTAATAAAGTGCGAGTTCCTACCCGACTGCACGTAGCAGCAGCAGACGATGTGCCGCTGCGTGATGTCACAGCCATACCTCTTTGCTTCATGTCGCTGTAATAATGATTTCGAACCTAGCCTCAAACCTTGTCGGTAGCAGTCGGCAGCGATATATTCATGCTATTTAAATAGTTTTTATGAGATGCATCTGTCAAGAGATTGAAAAGTTTATTTTCTTTGGAATCGGAGAAATTCATTATTTAAAGTATCTTCACGCCGAGATGCATCTGTCAAGAGATTGAAAAGTTTATTTTCTTTGGAATCGGAGAAATTCATTATTTAAAGTATCTTCAAGCCCATATCCACGACTAGCCGAAGATACTAAGTCCCACAATGTAATAGGTGGCAAGCCTATCGTCAACTAGGCACGTATCCAATCCCGAGCAACATTTTTTTTTATTAAAAAATTGGCAAAACTAAATTCCCTTTTTGTTGCCCGGGAATCGAACCCGGGACCTCATGAAATCAAGTCTAACACCTGGACCGCTAGACCACAGAGGCGAATTATTGTTTGACCAAATTGGACATGATTAGCAACAACGTCGGTGCCACTGCTGGTGGTCCGGTCTTGTGACTGCTGCGTGCAGTCGGCTTCGTATTTACAACTACAATTTTTAAAAATTAATGCATAACAGTACAATTACAGGTAGACGTTTAAAAGAAAAGTGCTTTTAATTTTAAGAAAAACATCCTTTTTTATGTACTTAATGCATAAGGTATTATGTTGCAATAATAACGATTAACGGCATTTCTGCTAGTAGAGATCAGCTAGTTGCTTATACACTCTGATTTGAATATGTTGCGCATTATTGGTACTAAGCTGCTATTTTATTTTATATTTGTGAAGCGCCTACACAACTTTATTTAATTACTTAACACATGCTACGCTTTTTGATTTTTTTAACGAAAATCAAAAAGCAGGTTTATTAGCGGTACGCTTATCGCTGTTACGCGGCAAGAGCGTGTTACATTTTCGGTTATGCTCGTATGCTTTTGTGCGTTTTATTGCTAAAATATAAAGATAAGTACGTCGGTTTTGTTGTATCTAATGGCGGAGTGTAAGTAATAACTTTGACAATTTTATTATTTGGACTCCATACTGTTATTTAAATAAAAATGACAAACATTATATATAAGTAAGTTTTATTGTAGGTACGTGAATTACAAAAATCTAAAAAGATTTAAAGCAAAAAAGCGATTTTTAAAGCACGCTTATTAAAATAAGCACAACTTTTAAACGTTTAAAAAAATTAATCGGGTATCTCCATCTCGTACAATATCGCTTTAGAGAGACGGTGGCATCGTTCTATTTTGTTGGTGATTTCGTTTGACAGGTGGCGTCATCCACAAGCTTCTTAGCTACATTGCTTGTAGATTTTGGCGAAGATTATTAAACATTTTATATTATAGTGTTATCAACTAAAGAAGTGCTTACCAGGCCCGATTCACATCTATTCAGTAGATAATTAACTAATTACATTTTTACTTAAGACGCCCTCGCCCTCAAAGACGTCAATTAACATTCAATCTGTCAATATGTCACATTTTTGTACTGAAAATGTCAACTTAATAACTGTTTAAAATACAAGTGACGTCTCTGAGTGCAACCGTGAGTTATTTAATTTTAAGTCAGTGTTCACACGTGTCAAACTCTTTAGTTTACAAGTTCGCTCAACAACAATAACAACATCCTATTAATATCATAAATGTGAACGTTTGTATGTTTGTTTGTACTCCTTCACGCAAAAACTGCTGCACCGATTTTCATGAAATTTGGCACACACATAGAGGGTAACTTGGATTAACACATAGGAAGGTTTTTATCCCGAAAAATGTTCCTGTGGTACCATTTACCATACGGCCAACGTCGCGGGCAACAGCTAGTAACTCATAAGAAAGGCACACCTTCCAAATTTGGTAAATCAGATGTAGCAACACAGTGCGTTCTATTGCGTCACATTTTTTTGTTGCCGGGTGGTTAACTGATTACCTGATGGTGGAAGATACAAGTCGCCTTTAAATAATCAAAGATTTTAAAAGTGCGTCCCCATTCTAAAACTGATGCAAGATAATAATCAATTTAACTATGATACCAGATGACTGATTCTACAACTGACTATGAACCACGGAAACAGAGTTCAAACCTGGACGTTATATTTGAAACAGATGCTAAAAAAATTTACGAAGATGAAGCTGAACAGTCTCGACTAATGATGGCCATATCTGCGGGTAAACATTTACTTCTTTTATATTCAACTGTGTGAAAGTGTAAAAAAAAAAGTATCTTCACGCCCATATCCCAGAAAAGGTAGGCAGAGGTACAACCAAGGCGCCCACGACTAGCCGAAAATTTGAAAAATTTGAAATTTGTGTGAAAATTGCATTTTGGACTATTGCAACCTAAAGGTCTTCAAGTAAACAGTAAATGGGTATAATTAAAATAGTATTATTCAGTCCTGGTGTATTTTTCACTTTACATAATGAGGCTTTACATATTGTGGTTTTCTATACAAAATTACCAATTATAAAAAAAAAAATCGCCTTTGTGGTCTAGCGGTTCAGTTGTTGGACTTAACTACAAGAGGTCGTGGGTTCGAATCCCGGGTCGGGCAACAAAAAGAGAATTTGGTTTTTCCAATTTTCTGATAAAAAAAAACGTTGCTCGGGATTGGATATGTGCCCGGTTGGCGATAGGCTTGCCACCTACCACATTATGGGGCTTTTAGTGTCTTTGGCTAATCGTGGGTGCCCTGGTTGTGCCCCTGCCTACTTCTTCGGGGATATGGGCGTGAAGATACTTTTTTTTAATTATAAAAAAGAACACTTCAAAATTATCAAAAAACGGTTTCATTGATAAATATAGAAGTATCTTCACGCCCATATCCCCGAAGAGGTAGGCAGAGGTACAACCAAGGCACTCACGACTAGCCGAAGATACTAAGTTCCACAATGTGATAGGTGGCAAGCCTATCGCCAACCGGGCACAATTCCAATCCCGACTAACATTTTTTTTATGTGAAAATTAGAAAAATCCAATTTTCTTTTTGTTGGCCGACCCGGGATTCGAACCCGTGACCTCATGCAGTCAAGTCCAACACCCGGACCGCTAGATCACAGAGGCGATTAATATAGAAGAAACCGAGAACGGGAAGCGGACCGAATTGGTCCGGGTCTCCTGAGTAGAATAGCTCATCCGCGTCGCTATCAGGCAGCTGGTAAGAATAGAGCACAGGTTGAAATAAGGGTCAGTACCAACAAGATCACTGGTCGGGTGCTGTGCGATAACTCGTACGGGTTCCATCCATCCATTGCCTAACCTATTCCTATCGCCATAATGACTGTCATGTTCCGGTCCGGAGTTAGGTAAACGTATGTCACCCACAACATCATGGTCTACTGACTAAAAGTACTATTCGTGGAATTAAATTTAATAAAGTTTTAAATTATTTAATTCTAATTTAGCTTTTAAGGTGATGAATAAATTAATGAATACACTTTATAGTGCATCAAAAATTACATTATTAGACGCTGGTGGTAATTCTGTTGTTCATAAACTAAACTTATTTTAGATGCATGCTATCTTTTTCATATGAAATAAAAACAAAAGAGATGGAACATTTTAGACAAGTCAGATAAGTCCGTACATGTCAAATTGTGATGTTTTCAATCAACGTTTTCCGAGTCATAGATTAAACGTCTGTAGAAATTCAGAGAGCAATAAAATGTTTTTTTGTCTCTTTCTATAATTTTCGTTGAAACGAGATAGCCGTAACTTATTATTACTTTAATGAGTGCGCAACAAAATTATGCCTCTACTTTTACGCTTGTATTAACTTAAAGTTTACAAATGCGGTCTTCTCGCTTCGGTGCGATGTCTAACCAGAGGACTTTGGGGTACAAGAAATAATTTATGTATTTTGGACTAAGGTAGAGGTTTTACAGGGCATATGTGTTATATAATTATAGGCAGGTATAAATGCTATGCAATGTGTTATATGCTTACTCGATATTAAATGTTTAACGCAGGATCGTGAAAGCGATCCCTAACAATTACCTAATAACAATGTTATGGTATTTATTTTTAATATAAATAAGCTTGCTTTGTTTATTTAACAAGAAAATAAGTTTTACGTATTGATGGACGCAAACGGACTATAAGTAAACATATTTCTTATTTGTTTTCAAGGTCAAGAAATCATGGCATCATACTTTAATTTGCTAAGAGAAGCTAAAACATGTGCCGTCTCGCAGATAAAAGTGATAGAGTGGAAACTATCGCGAGCTGGATGGTGGGTCAAGAGACAACATCATTCATTTGTGCCCTGTCTGTGCTCTGTACACAAAAGGACACCATTGGACGTGTTGAAGTAAGTAAACATGTAAAATAACGATTGCATATGTCGAACACATTTTAAACGATCCTCTTTGGTCGCGTCATAGCTAAATGGATGTTAAAAACGCGAAAACTCACCATCTATGTACTAAGTCAAGTTGGGTACAAAAAAGCTAACGTACTATCAACTAAATTATTTCATCATCCAATCTTTATGCAAAAAAATTTATTATAATCTTAAATTTAAAAAAATCTAAATGTAATGTAGCTTAGAACCATATCGATCGCGTTAGCATCAACGAAAAAAAAAAACATGAAAATTCGTCCGTTCGCTGCCGAATTACGATACCAGACACACATACATACACACACGCAAATGCACAAAACACACACACACACACACACACATCATCATCATCATCATCATCATCATTTCAGCCATAGGACGTTCACTGCTGAACATAGGCCTCCCCCTTTGACTTCCACTTCGACCGGATGGAAGCGGCCTGCATCCAGCGAGACCCCGCGACCCTCATAAGGTCGTCTGTCCATCTCGTGGGTGGCCGTCCTATGCTTCGCTTGCCGGTGTGTGGTCTCCACTCGAGAACTTTTCTGCCCCAACGGCCATCAGTTCTCCGCGCTATGTGCCCCGCCCACTGCCACTTCAGCTTGATAACCCGGCTGGCTATGTCGATAACTTTCGTTCGCCTGCGGATCTCCTCATTTCTGAATCAATCTCGCAGGGAAACCCCGAGCATATCCCGCTCCGCACACACACACAAATGGACACATACACGCAAGCACACACCCATACACATACTCAGACCCGTCAAAGTTATAACACCCCCACATTTTCTGTCGGGGGTTAAAAATTGGATTATCTGTTTGTAATATTGTAATAATCACTAGTTATGACATGAACTTGAATGTATAAACGGTACGGTTGAGTTGCAGGCTCAGCCACTGCTAGTAAATAAAGTCCTTAACCATATCTGTGGTATTGATATTATTAATTTAGAAATATTGCACAAAATAACACTATCACACATCTACATATCTACACATACAAAAATAAGTCGGGTTTTCCTTCCTGATGCTATAACTCTAGAACGCACGAACTGATTTCCACGGTTTTGCATTCGATGGAAAGGTTTTGAGCTTCGTGAGGTTTATAAAAATCAAAATTCCGAAAATATTGCAACAGAAAAGCAGAAAAACAGGGAACATCATTATTCACATTCTGATACATAGCATGTACTAAAAACCAATATGGTTTTGCATGGCGGTGGAGCAGAAGCCGCCAGTACATGGTATGTAAGTATTCCTCACGAAAATAAGTACGTTTCATTTTAAGTAGATGGCGCCGGTGCGTGATACATTGTTTAACAGCTACTCATTGTACTTTGTGGCAAAACAGAGTTCGATCGGTTTGCTAGAGAAATAAAACTTTTCTTGATGTGTATTAAGGACGTTTGACATTTGTATATAAATATTACACGTAGCTCTCGCTTCTATAAAAGTAACGTTGGGATAAGCTAAGGACGGAGGAAGAAGAAGAAGGAGAGGAAGGACGGCTGCTTAAATACTATAATATATAAATATGCAATGTCATTCAGTTGTTCCGTCACTACATAGTCGACTATATCTCTTACGTTTGGTCTGGCTACAGGCTACATATTTTACAGGTTACAACTGGAAATGAAATCAACTTTACCAGGTGTGTACTCTACGCTGTCTGAGGGCGTCCATTATCCGCTTACCAGAACGAATACAGTTGAAGACATAGCGAAATTGAAAAGCAGCATTGATAACTGAAATAACTTTCAATCGGCATCTGGGCACAGAGTGACATACGGCCATTTTCAATTACTTATCTACAATTGGAGTAAGGCCAACTAGATTTTTGTATCTGCGATATTTTTGCTAATTATAGAAAAATAACAGTAGTTGTCTAGTAACTGATCTTGAGTAGTTCTATCTCTTTTACTAGATAGGTTATTGAAAGTAAAAAGATAAGGTTACCAGTTTGTGAAATGAATATAGACGCATTGTAATTTAAAGGTATTAAACAGTCTTGAATGCGAAATTATTTATTTGGATAAGGATTAGTATGAAGACATGGATAGCATGTTCCGAATATTATCGGCATTTCTATCAACTTTTGAAATGTAAAACAATAGTTATAACACCTTAACTATAATGGTCTAAGATCCGAAGTTAGGTCAACCTACACCGAGCTGATAATAGGATGAAACCGGTTTTTTTAGTTAATTAAAGGACTTTTTTTATAATACTTTTGATAAATGTTTGTCTTATTCATATTAACAAAAATATGTGAGCCTAACTACTTTATTAAAACTGTATCGCACATTTTGTGCTAGTTACATTCGTATGAATCATACAATTAGCAAAAAAATCTTGCAATTCCTACTATGGAGCCATATAACTCAATTTCACTTTAAACAAATAAATCCATAACCGAAATATATTAGGAACAGTACATTATTTTCACAAAAATAATTGTGAAAACCCTTGATATGACTGAAATATTGTTTTTTTTTGTGGTTCTTAATTTACCCTAAAATAATATATTGAATTGCACGCTATCTATAAAAAAACAATGAATGTAAAAAAAATCATATTGAATTCTGTTTATCTAAAATTTGTGATAAAAAATATACATACAACAAAACATTGAAAAACAGTACTTTGGAAATTATTAAAATGTTTCATAAAATTAATTTCTACCAAAAAATCTGAATTATTATAACCACATTTGATGGGCTTTCTCATTTAAATAGAATAAGTAAATAAATGCAGTTAAATATTTTAATGAGTGAAAACTTTTTACTCACTGCAGGCTATTTTGCACTATAGTCGTGTCACCTACCTACAGCAGCTTTAAATAGCAGCAAATTCAATATTAAAATCATCACTGTTATTATCTCAATTTATTTTAAAACCAGAACGGCAACTAGGTAAGTAATAATGAGTGACCTTAGATTTCTTTTTCGCGAATGGGATGCGATCTCCTTATTTTGCTATTTTTACATACATACATATCTTCACGCTAAATCCCGTACAATGTAGGCAGAGGGTATCGAGTGCCAGACCTCACGATCCTGACAAACCTGTCTGGCTTCCTTCACGTTCATATTTTGCTATTTTTGAATCAAAAGCCGAAAAATGGTACACAATTTAATCTACAAACGAACTCTTCAATTGCGTGCCTATTCGTAATAGTTTGCGAATAAAATAGCTGAGACATGCGGACAGACCGACCGATGGTTCTGTCGAATCGAATCAACTATAGGTTCTGTTTGCCGGTATTGTTCAAATATGACACATTATGAAAACTACCTACAAACGTTCTTATTAGAGGGCGTATTCATCTTCAAGTTGATTAAATTAACGGCATATCATTTGTATCATGTATGCATCATTTTTTAATTCACTTGATTGAGCACTACAAATTTTGTAGTTACTTATATTTATTTCTTTATTTATTTTTGTACTAAGTATATAAATATAAATATATATGTCGCAGCCAAGAAAATAGCTGTTCAGGTGCACAGCTAGTCACTCTTTGATATGTAAATGAATCCAAATTTCGAGTTTTTTGGCGCCATCGAGAGAAAAGATGGTCGAAGTTTTTTCATAATTATTGAATTTCGTGTTGATATTGAGTGAAATTAGTCAATTTTGGTGGCATTTTGTACAATTTTGTTCAGTGAAAGTGCACAAATGGAATAATCATGAAGAAATTAGCGTATCGTGTATTTCCTCGTTGCCGCCAAATCTCGTTACATGAGCTTGAGTAAACAGGCCACCGCTTTACCCAAGAGCCTGACATGACTTCCTGACGACTTGTGACTGATAACTAATTAAAATTAATTGAAATTGATATAAAATTTTATGCAAATTTCTACTTGACTAATGGCTAAACACTAACGTGAAGGCCAAAACCTAAAAAAAAAGAAGAAAGAATCCAAATTTCGCGTGACCATCGCATCACGCTTAAACGGATGGACCAATTTTGCTAGTTTTTTGTATTAGTTATTATCAGCATGTAAAGTAAAAAACTGGAAAAATTGCAGGGAAAAAACGGAACTTCAATTTTCTCGATACAAGTAGCTGTTGATGTCAAGCGACACGAAGTTCGCCTGATCAGCTAGTATAGTACTATAATAAAATTTAACATGGCAACACTATTAATTTATGTACCGAAGGAATTATTGCATCAAATTTACTGTGTAAATTAGGCTTAGATAAGTCACATTAGCGAATTTATCATTTATTACCTTAGACTTAAAAATATTTTTTCATTTAATTTCCTTTTTTAAGTTTACGTAGTTGAATTAAAAAAAACGGAACATATATACATGCAACTTACCCGTCTGTCCATTCGTCATCGCACCAACTAAGTAGTAGCCTCAAGAACGCGCTTTTATGCGTCCATTTTAATTTTGATATGGGATATGACCAATCATAAGTACATTTGGTTTCTAGGGTTAACATCACGAGTGTGGCCCACCTTTACTTTAATTTGCCGTTTTGCCTTGCCTGCCAAAAGGTTGCCGATCGCTGCTGTAGAGTATGTATTAGCTATTTATGTATTTATTTTGCTGGATTGAAACAACCAGAAATGAAATTAAATAGGGGAAGGATTGACGTACGTTTGTTCGGTTGGAATCTTGCAAAATCCAAATAAAATGATTTAATTTGCAATTTTCCGCCAAAATGATTTTATTTGGATTTATGTATGGATTTCCGCAAAGTAACGCCATATAAATTACTCTGAAAGTGACCGTAGGAACTCCCAACATTATCCTATCGTGGTTGATCTTATTTGGTACTTCTCAAGTCAACTGTTGTGTATCTTATAAATAAAAATGTTTTTGAAGTGACAACTTCTTCTGTGGCCTCGCTGTGAGGTAGCTGGAAGATCTAGCAAACTACCGCACGCAACGCGCCATTTATAACTTTTTTTGTTTTCGAACAAAACCAATTAAATTAATATTGTATTTTACCCAATATGTGAAATTACTTTTATACTGATAACTAAAGCAATTCGCGCAAAATTATTCCCTAACCTAATTTCTTTGTTAAAACTTATTTTTATTTCGGCATATTGATGTACCTAGCATATTATAGCGTATTCACAAATTTTTTAGAAAAAATATATTATTAAAAATATAAATATTTTTTTATCGCCCCTGTGGTCTAGCGGTCCGGGTGTTGGACTTGACTGCATGAGGTCCTGGGTTCGAATCCCGGGTCGGCCAACACAAAAGAAAATTAGATTTTTCCAATTTTCTAATAAAAAAAATGTTGGTCGGGATTGGAAATGTGCCCGGTTGGCGATAGGCTTGCTACCTATCACATAGTGGGACTTAGTGTTTTCGGCTAGTCGTGGGTGCCTTGGTTGTACCTCTGCCTACCTCTTCGGGGATATGGGCGTGAAGATACTTTTAGAAAAATATTTACCTAAGTAGGTACCAAGAATAGAAACAATTCAATATACCTTAATCTGGATTCGTACCAACGATCATTATATTATGCTTTTTTTTAATTTGTTTTTTAATTTGTTTTTTACTATTAAAATGACCTCTATTCATTTTACGTATACATTAAAGGGAATGCTGAAAATAACAAAAAAATATGCAACTAAAAATGAATATTTGAAACCGGTTATTTATTTAATTTCAACCTGCGGTTATATTTTTTTGCGAGTAGAAGTTCTTGCACTAATTTATCACCACTTTACGTGGTTCCAGTCGTATTTTAAATCCTTCTTCACGTTTTAAAATAACATCACCTTGAAGCTTGAAATCTGATTCTTTAATTTCTGAATGAATTCGAAAATTTCTTATTATATTTGCTAAAACTGTCTTCATTTTCAATATAGCGTACTTGCGACCTGAAAAATTTTATTACAATTTAAGGTTCTATTAAAACACTAGTATCAAAATAATTATCTATTATATTATTTGAGCTTTTTTATTATTGAAAATGGTTTATTATTAATTAGATAAATAATAACAAATAATATTTGGTTGTGTTAAACAACACAGGTTAAATTTATTTTATACTATACAAGCAAAGGGAAACTTGCAGATAGATTTTTAATTTTATTATTTAACTAATCCATTATCCAACAGGGATCCATCGCACCGGTAGGTACTAACGGTTAAGAACCCCGTAGACTTCCATATTGGGATTGAGCACACTTGTAATATCTAGTGTCCATTGGCCACGGCTTTATGATAATGATAGCCATCATCGTTGTCTTTTCTATTAAAAATCTGGTAAGCCTTGTTTCATATGAATTTGCAAAAAAAAGTATCACAAACAAATTATTCTTGTAAAGGCATTTTTATTTGCACTAGCACTTGCTTTGTGCTGTAATTGTAGATTTTTTTTAATTTGTACAAATTTCACCCGAGCATAGGGGCAAGTATTACAATTAACTTGAGAGAAACGAGAGATACGGCCGTTATAAATGCGATTTTCATCTGTAATGATAAACTCATATTTTAGTTGGTACACAGAATTGTGTATCTAAAGGTAACAGCCCACGTAAACGGTAAGAAGGGAATTAAAAATTTCGCCAGAGGATTTGAATCCTCAGTAGCTCAAATGGTTAGAGCCGACGAAGGCTATACTAATACAAGGATACAGGTTCTAATTCTGCCTAGCGCGAAATCTTTCTTTAAAATTTGTGCATATTATTATAAATTTAATCTCTACCAACCAACACAACTTCTAGGTCCAGCAGAAAATGGAATGAAAGCATAATAATGACGGGTCGATGACTTTTCTTGCAAAAAGTTGTCTGGGTTAAACTCTTCCGGGCTTGGGAAGTATTTTTCATTATGATGAAGTATGTACGGGTTAATTATAACTGTTGCGCCAGCTGGTAGTTTTAGGCCATTTGATGCTGAAATTGTAAGCATTGTGACGATTAAATTTAAAAAAACATCTTCAAACCATTCTGTTTTTTTGTAATATGATATAAGGTAATTACTATTATTATATTCGGAAATTTTATTCATGAAAGTCGCTAGTGGTCGCTAGGAACGGTGAAATGAAAAAATAGTTATTGTTCTCTCTTAAGTCGAATATGAGCTTCTAGTTATTGATGGCTTCTATGATACATAACATCAACCCTATCAAAGTATAAAATTATTACTTACGTAGAGTAACATCCTCGTTTAAGTGGCGACCGATAAAAGGTACAGGAGGATACATCCTAAGCGTCTCCATTAAACATCGTTCCAAATATTTCATTTCTACTGTATCGTTGAACGTCACAGGTCGATCCGAATCTCCAAATATTCGATGCAATTCTTTGAAAACTTTTTCTTGAATCTTTTGATGTACAGCCATCACTGATAAGAAAAAACTCATGCCAGCTGCTGTCGTATCGTGACCCTGGAAGGACAAAATGTTTATCATAAAATTACTTTTTGAAGTGAAACTTCTTTAGAATCGTTGTGATTTCAAACCGAATGCAACGGAAAAACGACAGGTAAGAGACACAGATACGAAAATGTGTAGGATTATATATATTCATCTCATTCTTTGGTCGATTTACTTTATTTAGAGATGTAATGTTTTGTGCCATGTTTCTTTCTATGTCTCTTATAGAGAGACAGACAGAGATAGAGAGAGATAGAGATTGATAGACATTGATAGACACTGATAGAGATTAATAAACACTGATAGAGATTGATAGATATTGATAGAGATTGATAGATTGATAGATATTGATAGACATAGATCGATACTAATAGAGATTGATATACATTAATAGAGATTCATAGAGATTGATATACATTGATAGAGATTGATAGACATTGATCGACACTAATAGAGATTGATATACATTAATAGAGATTCATAGAGATTGATATACATTGATAGAGATTGATAGACAGTCATAGAGATTGATAGTGATTGACAGGGATTGACAGGGTACTGTTGCACATGTACACAAGACTATATTTTATTTCATTGCCATAGAGCCATGCCTAAGTGGTGATCATAGTATGGTCTAAGATCCGAAGTTAGGTCGACCTACGCCGAGCTGATAATAGGATGAAACCGGTTTTATAGCAAATTTAGTATATCCGACAATATATTAAAAATGGGTTGCCTAAGAAATCCTGGACCGAATATTTTTAATTATTTAAAAAAAATAAGGTAAAGTACTTTCACATTACATTAACATAAAATAAAATGATTTTAACATTTCCAATTTTTTTTCAGGCACCCTATATGTCTTGTTAACTTAAATTGTAAAAATCGTAATGAAACTGCACATATGTTGTTTTTTTTTTCCTATTATCCAATCCCGTTAAAGTAACTAGCATCGGCAAATATCTGTTTATACCTGGCAATCCAGATAAACAACAGGCAACCCAAGTTCTGCAACTTTGTCTTATTTCTACTTTAAGTCGGGATAAAATCTTAATATTGCACCAATAAAAGAATAAATAAAATTTTAAAAAATAAAAAAAATGTTTGGGATTTTTTCAGGCAACCCATTTTTAATACATTTTTTGATATAGGTACTAAATTTGCTACAAAACCGGTTTCATCCTAATATCAGCTCGGTATAGGTCGACCTAACTTCGGATCTCAGACCATACTATGATCATCACTTAGGCATGGCTCTATGGCAATGAAATAAAATATAGTCTTGTGTACATGTGCAACAGTACCCTGTCAATCCCTATCAATCTCTATCACTGTCTATCAATCTCTATCAATGTATATCAATCTCTATGAATCTCTATTAATGTATATCAATCTCTATTAGTGTCGATCAATGTCTATCAATCTCTACTACTAAGTTTATAAATGGATGTTTTTTATTTTAAAAGTCTTAAATTAAAATATTTAAAATAATATATAAAATGGCACATTAAACAAAAGCTGTGATTATCTGTGGTTAGTGTTTGGAATGTTCTGTTCCACGATTATTGTTACCCTTTACTGCCGCCAGGTACCGTTTTTATAATACTGATTAATGATTAGTAATATATTAAAGAAGCTCAAAGGTAATTTATAATTAAAAATATGAATAATTGAACTATAAATACTTATTTTTAGTTGTGTAAAAATCATAACACAGACAAAAATATTTTCTGTGTGAAAATGATTTATAATTTTGACAGTGCAGTCGCGTCGTGTCATGCGAGATTAGTTTGACACTTTTGACAGACACAGATGTTACTTTGCACCATCTTTGCTTTTCAAAGTTTCTCTAGGAGTTTTGGCGCCATCGAGAGAAAAGATGGTCCAAGTTTTTTTATGATTATTGTATTTCGTGTTAATTTTGAGTGAAATTAGTCAATTTTGGTGGCATTTTGTACAATTTTGTTCAGTGAAAGTGCACAAATGAAATAATCATGAAGAAATTGCCGCCAAATCTTATTACATGAGCTTGTGTAAAAAGGCCACCGCTTTACCCAAGAACCTGACATGACTTACTGACGACTTATGACTGATTAATAATTATAATTGATATAAAATTTAATCCAAATTTCTACTTGACTAATGGCAAAATACTTACGAGATTGCCAAAACCTAAAGAAAGAAAGAAAGAAAGTTTCTCTACGTAACCTCAAAAAACATATAATCTCAATAGATTTTGTTTCCAACTTAAATAAGACAAAATGAATTAATATTTATTTAAACTAAATAATATTACGTTGAAAACAACAATAGTGCTTCGTATACAACTTGTAAATAAAAAAAAACATTTGACAGGTTTTTCAATATATGGACGATGGGCATTTTTCTTTCAACTATCAACTATCAACCAACATCCACTTGTTAACGTTACCTGTAAACTCACAGTAGACAAACATGAACCGACGCTTAGTTCGTATTTTTGCTACTGGCTGTAACTTATTTTCGTTAGTGTTGTAGAGTAACAAACCTCAAACATAATGGTGTTTACTTGATCCTTGATTTCTTCGTCTGTCAAACTTACTCCATTTTCTAATGGGTGTTTTTCTAGTAAGAGATCGAGAAAAGCACAACGTTTTTTTTCACCATAGTCAACATCCAAATCGTCCTTGAGAGCAGCGTGTTGACCGAATGAAAGACCATCGGTATTTGATGCAATAGTTCTATCAACTTTTTCTTCAACAGTTTCTTGTTTCTCCGTGCCAAAACATTTTTTCTTTATTTTGATAACCTGTCAAAGTAATTACACTCATTAATTATACTTATTATAAGTACAAATGAAGGGTACGAGCAAATAACAGGAAATGACATTGCTAATATTAAGTACATGGAAAATCTTCATACATAAAAACATAGTGATATTGTAAATTTTTAAAGGGCGTCAACTGTCATTTATTCGCTCTAAAAGTTAACATTATCTGCACTTGGTGCAACAAGTTCAAAAATGAACCAATTGGAACTGTAGAGTATCTAACTGAGGTTATCAGCCTAATAAAATGGCATTGGTTCGAACCGCTGCGTGGAATATATCATCTGCATTCCTGCTTGGTAGTTCGTTAAAGGTGAACATCGGTGAAATGGATTGCTACTAACAAGACCTCTTGTTCAGCACAGTAGGTGGTCGAGTTTCGCAGCACTAGGTAGTAGAGTTTCGCAGCGACTCACTCGGATTGATACCACCGCCTTATCCATTCCAGCCGCCATAACGTCAGCACTTGTTCCGGTTCGGAGGATAAAGTAGCCAATTACTTTTGCTCGAGGCCTAACAATACGGCCTCAGTTGGGCAACGCATCATTGCCACTTTTGGTGTCTACAGGCAGCGTGAAATTCTTACCATCAGGAAATCTGACTGTTTGTTTGCCTTCCAAGTAGGTGTCTACTACCTTATTTCTGTCTCCGTAGTGACAATCTTTGGCAATGGCGTATGCTGGCTTACGGCCAATATTAATAATCAATCCTAATCCAAAACTTGCTGTCCAAGATTGATATTTTGATCCATTTTTATGTTATCGCTTGTCAATAATATATCTGTCTACAAGATAAATATGGGAATGAGGTATAGGATAGGCCGGCGGATACGCAGCTATCTAGATTGCTTGAAATCCATTAGATTGATTATTAACATTGGCCGTTAGAGGACAAAGTGACCAGATGAATTATACATTAGTCCTGACATACTAGTAAGGCACCTTTATCATTTTGGCATCTGTAGGTTACGAATGTCTCTTACCATCAGGAGAACCGTGTTCTTGTTTGCTCTAACCAAGCTTTCTTTAAAAATTTATAGAAAATTTATCCCAAGCACAGGGCAAGTGCTAAAATAAAAATACGTTGCGAAAAACGAAAGTTATGGCCATTCTAAAATGTGAATTTCATCTGTAATGATGAACTCATTTGGTGGGTACTCAGAATTGTGTATCTATAGGACATAACTACCCGCGTTAACGGGTTAGAAAGGAATTAAAAATTTCGCCACGGGACTTGAATCCTCAGTAGCTCAATTGGTTAGAGCATTCGTCGGCTTGAGACGAAAGGTTACAGGTTCAAATCCTGTCTGGGGCGAAATTTTTTCTTTCTTTAAAAATTTATAGAAAATTTATCCCAAGCACAGGGCAAGTGCTAAAATAAAAATAAATCTAGCTGTGTTTGCGCATAACTATATTAAGTATTATTAATAACTGCAATAAGTATAAGTCAACTAACCTTAGAGGTAAACTCTTGAATATGATGAAGATATCGTTTTTGTGATTTGGCGTATTCAGTAAAATTAAATAAAAAATCAGGGTTGAGCCAAAGTTTCGTGTGTCGTAAATGTAAAATATTACACATTTTCATCACTGCATCTACATATTCGTAGCCGTTGAAGTTAACTGAATTATTGCCAACACCCATAACAGTTTCTGTAAGGTGAACAATGGTATTATATAACACAATAACACTACAACACAACAATAGGCAATACATAGGTACTTCCTAGTAGTGTAATATAAAATTTTTAAGCGAAGTAAAATTGAAAAAAACCGAATAAAATTATTTCATTTTCAGGTCGTGATTGGATTTGGTTTTATCAAAAGTCAGCGGTTAATGTTTCCGAGATAGTCCCACATTAATTTCATCAACATCCAAGTACCAGTTTTGAGATAAACTTAAACTAATATTGCATAAACTGTCGTATATGTTGATTGAGTGATAATATCTAACTTTAAAACCACTAGTCAGATCATTAAAGTTAATATGAGACCACCTCTTAGTCATGATCTTTCCAAAAACTAATCATCAAAATTGCACAAACATACTACATAATATTAATAATTAATCCTAATCCAAAACTTGCTGTCCAAGATTGATATTTTGATCAATTTTTATGTTATCGCTTGCCAATAACATATTTGTGGACAGGATAAATATGGCAATTAGGTATGGGATAGGCCGCCGGATACGCAGCTATGTAGATTGCTTGAAATCCATTAGATTGAGATACATTATTAGCATTGGCCGTAAGATGACACAGATCCATTTTTTTTTTAATTTTTCACAAAAAGATGTGAACCATTTTAAATATGTACTCATTTCATTTGAAGGTCAGGTAAATTATAAGTCAAAATTAAACTGTAACTAAAAAAACTTACCCATTAAGATTTTAACGGTGCATGTACCCATATAGTCATGACAATCAAAAAGATCTTTTTCCTTCTGTAGCTGTTCTATAATATCCTTAGAGTTTTTGTTAAAAACGTCAAAAAAATTTTTAAGAACATTCAAATGAAAAGTTGGAGCAATCAATTTTCGATGCTTGCGCCATTTCGTACCTAACAAAAAAGTCATATTATGTGATATACAGGGGTACATCTAAAGCACCAATCAAATTTTGAAAAACGTTTTGGAATCGATAGCACTTTCGATCTATGAAAACACTAAAAATAAAAAAAAACAATTTATAATTTTTATTCGACGCAAAATACAAGTTGTATGGTTAAAATGTAAATAAAGCATAAAACTAGGTCCCACCGACCGCGGTCGCTTTTGCAGGCTGGTGACGACATGAGTCGTACTAGGTACGACATAGCATACGTGAGGTATTTTTGCAGACTGAAATTAATGTTTATAAAAATAAATATTACAGTTTGGCAATAATATTTAAAATGCAGTACCATTGAAGCCCTTAAGAGAAGATACCCCTTTTATTAAGATTTGGCCTTTCAATTGTCATGTAATAATATTAAAAAAAGACTTACAATTTAGACGACTTTTTTTATGATATTGGAAGGCAAACAAGCAGACGGATTTCCTGATGGTAAGAAATTCACACCGCCTAGAGACAACAAAGGTGGTAATGGTGTGATGCCAACCTGAGGCCGGAATGTTAGACCTCAAGCAAAAGTAAGTTTACCGGCTACCTTTCCTTCCAAACCGGAACACGTCAGGACGTTGTGGCGGCAGGAACAGGTAAGTCGGTAACGACTAACATATACTATTTCTTATCTCGTTAAAGAATCAGAGAAAAAAGTTACACTAAATCTGCCTTGATGCCTGGTAGCTTGTTAGAGGCGAGCTTTGGCTAAAAGGATCACTGTCCACGGACAGTTGGACCACGGTCCAAGGTCACTGGAGGTAAAATTATGTGCAGTAACTTTCCCAGATAGGAATACACCGCCATACCAATTCCTGACACTATAATAATACTGTCATGTACCGGTCCAGAGGGTGGGGTAGCCTTGTGGGATAGTAGACTATCCCACATATCTATCTATATCTATATCTTGGCCAGTGAACATTGTTGCAACTGTTACAAATACGATGTCTATAACCTATGCTTGTTCGTTTCCTCGATCGCGATCGTATCACTTATAAAGAATGTTAAAAATGACCAGCAAGTCACCGATTAGCTTGCAGTGGAATTTTTTCGTAGTTTTGAACGTTTTTGCTAGTTCCATCAGTGTTCAGTAGCGAAAGATGAAAGCATATATCACTCATCATCATCATTTTAGCGTAAATCCTTAAATGTGGGAACCAAAGAGTCCGTCTTACTAATTTTTAAATCTAGTATTTGTATTTTTTAGTTATTTTATTCGCCTTGAACAAGTTTATTGCCTATCCTATCCTCTAGACTAAAATAATGGCATCGATCGTATGGCGGATGCAAAACGTATGACCATGGTACAATCCGACCAGTTATTGTTATTTTTTATAGTCATAAAATTTAATTTTAAAATCACAAAAGAGACAAAATCTTTGTCATTATTTTCGAAACAATTTATTTTTAATATATTAATAGGTAAATATTAAAGCTGACTTAATTTTTTTTAATGCTGACTGACTACTGCATAGCCCACCCGACATGTTAGAATATAACTCAACGTTTTGTAATTTACCAAAGGAATGTGCAAACAGCGCTAAGTAAAATGATTTAAATTACTAGATAACTCTATTAGGGTTGCACATTTTTATAGACTTAGTCTGTTTCGACTTCAAAGAAAAAAAAAACACCACTAAGTAACTTAGTATTGTGTTATTACCGAACGAAAACAAAAGTATGGGTTTTCATACAATTTTATTATATATATAAGGTGTTCCTATTTATGCGGCCGTAAACGCGGTTCGGTGTAAAGGAGGTGAGCGGGGAGTTCATACAGAGCCTTTTTTATGACGATATGAGTAGTGAGGCAGGGCGGAGCCTCATTCTGTTGTTGTTATTTCCTGATTTCCACATAAATCTGAAGATATGTAAAGAAATTCAGATGAATATAAGTAGAAATTTGCACAATTATTGTCATTCAAATGTCAATCAACGACTGCTTTATTCTTTGCGTTTGAAAAATTCTGTACCATAAAATTTGTTTCAACTAATACCCAAAAATTTATTGTCTGTCAAGTGATGATCGGTCAGAAAAACTGGCACTACATTAATAATAACTTACCAGTACTAATAAGAAGCCCATCACCAAGCCACGGCTTGAAGAATTTGTAATCTTCTGATTTATCAAGGTGAACGTTACTGTTCAATATCACCTCCACATCCTCGGGTTCGTACAGGAATACCATAAGTTTAGGACCGATCCAAAATTTCACAACACTACGTGAGTTCTTAATTATATTTATTACTCGCTGAAATATATCTGTAAAAATGACATAACATTTAAAAATATTAAAAATAGCATACGCACTTTTAAAATCAACAACATTAGCTTATATTTTTTTTAAATAAGGCGTGTTTCTAATTCGCACCTGCCTTCAGGATTAAATACTTTTTTAAATTTTTGACGACCTTATTCTCCAAAATATTATTTTTCATCAAAGGCAGTAAAGATAAACAGGTGGTTTTCCCTATAGTGAGAAATATGTCACTAGATACCAAAGACGTTAACGATGCATTATTAGTCCAAGGTTTGCTATGTTTTTAAAGTGAACAGCGAACAAGCATTTATCATTTCTTATAAGTAGAAAGAACCAACCATGGCCTACTGGCATCCAATGACAATGAATGTGCAATTCTAAAAGAATTTTTTAATCTCTTCTTAAAAACTTCACATAGCAAAACAAAAGCTGCAAACACTGACGTCAGGGCGTTAAGAAGTTTCCACAAAATCCAGCAAAAGATAAAAAGATAGGATAGGTATTATCTCCAATTTTCCTATTTGTAGAAATAGAAAAATATATAGCCCCCTTACACATATGCTCGTCATAGTCCTATTCCTAAGACTATAGCTTCAAATTTCGCACCTAAAGTAGCGCTGCTCTATAATTTACATCTATGGTGACTACAAGTTTTCTACTAAACTACCTATTGCTTCGGGCTCCTTTGCAGAATAGACCATCTGCCTTCCTGCCAGGCAGCTCGTAAAAGGCAAGCATAGGCTTACCGTAACTAACACCGTGACATCTGACTAGGTGGCAGAGTTTCACAGCGACTCACCCGGATTGGTACCACCGCCTTACTTATTCCTGTCGCCATTACATCATGACGTGTTCCGGTTTGGAGGGTAAGGTAGCCGGTAAACTTACTTTTGCTCGAGGCCTAACATCCCAGCCTCACGTTGGCAACGCACCATTACCTCCTTTGGAGACACCAAAAACTAGGCGACGTGAATTTCTTACCATCAGGAAATTCGTCTTCTTGTTTGCCTTCCAATATCATAAAAAAAACAAGCGATAATCACTGATGCAGTCCCTTACGAGGGGAGATATATTTTTTTTACTTGGTCACCGCTTCAAGTCTGAACGGATAGACCAATAGAGAATTCCTTTTTTTGTTATATTAGTTATTGTTAGGAAAAAAAGTATTTTCACGCCCTTATCCCCGAACACGTAGGCAGAGGCTCAACCAGGGCACCCACGACTAGCCGAAGACACTAAGTCCCACAATGTGATAGGTGGCAAGCCTATCGCCAACCGGGCACATGTCCAATCCCGAGCAACATTTTTTTTATTAGAAAATTGGAAAAACCAAATGTTGTTGCTCGACTCGGGATTCGAATCCGGGACCTCATGCAGTCAAGTCCAACACCTGAACCGCTAAACCACAGAGGCGATCAAGGTTGCAGGAAACAATACTTTTTTTCACGTAGCTATTAGTAGCTATTAACGTTAATCTGTACGAAGTTCGCCGGGTTGCTTAGTCTGTTATAAAACATAAAAAATATAATACCTGTCGGACGTCCTCGGAATTCCAATACGTTGCCTATGAATGGTAGGCCTTTTGGTCCGGGAATTTTTTCAGCCAGTTCATAAAGGTGTTTTCTTGACAAGCGCCAGTAGATATACCACAGTAAGACGGCAGGGATAAGCGATATGTAAACTAGTTTTAAAGGACCCAGAAGACTTTGTGCTGTATTTACTGTAGATAGTCCCATTTTCGATACAAATATTCAATCTAAGTAAATATTAAAGTTACACGTATA
>NJDC01000302.1:190317-222766 GCA_002245475.1 Calephelis virginiensis | reverse complement strand
ATATCTCTGGACAAGTTACACAAATTGAATCTAACCCCAAAGTAAGCAAATTATATGCTTGTGTTATGGGTGTTAGTCAACGATTCTAATACATAGAAATACTTAAATAGTATCTTCAAAAAAAAAGTATCTTCACGCCCATATCCCCGAAGAGGTTGGCAGAGTCATAACCAGGGTACCCACGACTAGCCGAAGATACTAACTACCATAATGTGATAGGTGGCAAGCCTATCGCCAACCGGGCACATATCCAATCCCGAGCATTATTTTTTTTATTAGAAAATTGGAAAAACCAAATGTAACAAAATGCTAAACCACAGAGGCGATCAAGGTTGCAAGGAAACAATACTTTTTTTCTAGCTACGTGAAAGCTATTAACGTTAATCTGTACGAAGTTCGCCGGATTGCTTAGTCTGTTATAAAACATAAAAAATATAATACCTGTCGGACGTCCTCGGAATTCCAATACGTTCCCTATGAATGGTAGGCCTTTTGGTCCGGGAATTTTTTCAGCCAGTTCATAAAGATGCTTTCTTGACAAGCGCCAGTAGATATACCACAGTAAGACGGCAGGGATAAGCAATATGTAAACTAGTTTTACAGAACCCAGAAGACTTTGTGCTGTAGTTACTGTAGATAGTCCCATTTTCGATACAAATATTCAATCTAAGTAAATATTAAAGTTACACGTATAACAATAATTTAAAAAAAGTATCTTCACGCCATAATCACCGAAGAAGTAGGCAGAGGCACAACCAAGGCACCCACGACTAGCCAAAGACACTAAGTGCCACAATGTAATAGGTAGCAAGTCTATCGCAAACCGGACACATATTCAATACCGGGCAACATTATTTTTAAAAGTATTTTAATAGTAATAATAATATATACATTTTCTATTTTATTGCCCGACCCAGGAATCGAACCCGAGGCTATAAGAAGTCAAGTTCGACGCCGGATTGCTAGACCATAGAGATCTATAATATTAAAGTTATACAAAGATCACTACATAGTCTAAAACAAAGTCGTATTCCAGTGTCTGTCTCTATGTACGAATATGCTTAGATCTTTAAAACTACGCAACGGATTCTGATGCGGTTTTCACCATTGTTTAGATAACTTATTCCCGTAGGTTTATATACAACACATTCGAATTAAGTATTTGCTTAGTAGAGAAAATTTAATATTTTGTGATGAAGCCGAACGATTTTCGGTCGCTTACATTGCATGCGATGCTTTGATATAAAATATATCAAAGATGCGCTGGCTAAACCGTTTGAGATACATCAAAATAATGTACTTTGAAAATGCATATTTTAAAAAAATTATAAAATGTCCGCCATAGCATATAACTATCTCCTAACGTTGTCTCACAGTAACCATTTTTATCTCAGAAAAATGTGGTAAAAACCACCCTATAATCAAAAGCTAATTACATCAAATCTGTATAAATCCCCATCTTCATAAGTATCTTAGTAACCTTGGTCATTTTATGTGGATCCAACTTGCTCTTTACTTTTTAAATTAAATGAGTACTGTAGAAGTTATCACAGATTAAAAATCATACACGCAACTAAAAAAATACTTGCGTCAAAATGGTTGGCAATTTTTTTTAGAATTTTTTCAGAAAAAGTTAGAAGTTGTTCAGGAGGTAAATACTCAAAAACACATAAAAAATGAATAACTAGAAAACTGTGCAAAATCGTAAAACATACATAGGGTTGATTCGACTACCCCAAGGGGAGTCCTATCTCTGATATTTCATTTATCACTACTTTTTGGGACACCCTGTATGTATATGTATATATAGTATAGTGCAATTTTTTACCTGTTTTACAAATCATTAGTTTTATTTAGGTTACTTGAAATTAATGGGAAATATGAAATATGTTTAAACTTATTTTAAAATCACTATGGAACACTGTTCAATGAAGATTCATCGCGCTGCTGTGGATATCTAGATTATATAGAAAAAATTACGTCACACATCTAGTCCCTTCCGTTATTGTTCTTCTATAGGAATGCACTTGCAATGTTATGCTTATAGAAGTTAGGTAACCAGTTCCACTTTTACAGGATCTTCAGGGTATGTTTAGTAGACCTTTAAACTGTATATTGTTTTGGGTTACCCTGTTGTACCTCTGCCCACCACTTTAAGGGTAGCGGCGTAACCTTCTTTACTTAATCAAAGTTAATTTAGGAAAAGTTCCCCTAAATTCCTTAGTTAAAAACTTCTAAATGTTGTTTGGTAATTAAAGTTATACATACATATCTTTACGCCAAGTCCCTTACGTAGTAGGCAGAAACTATCGAGTACCAAACCTTATGATCCTGGCAGACCTGCCTGGCTTTCTCCACATTCATTAACCTTTTCATACAAACACGCCGGTTTCGAAGACTCTTGACACCACCTTCGGATAACACCAGAGCGATTTGACCGTGGAATGACAACCTAGGTCTCCCCAGGTACCTGCATCCATCCACATTCGCATTTTATAGCTGCTAAAAGTTATGCAATATCTAAATCCCTTTACATTTTTAATGGCATACGGCAGCGAACAAGCATTCGGCTCTCCCGACGAAGGTAAAAAATAAACTTAGTATATAAGCACCATAGATGCTACGGGTGCTTCACAGCTGTCCTGTGGTCGGGATGGTAGGTCTGAATGGACGTGCATCTACATTCAGCCAATAAAGTACCGAAAATAGATTTTTTGTTGATGGTTCTAAAATCAAATTTTTGTTTTTTTTGTTGTTAGATTGGCACAACTGTTTTCCAATTTGGCGCAGAATTTGAATTTAAGCTATGTAAAATAAATACAATACTGTTTTTAGTCATATCTAGTGTGTATTGTAAATTTCATGATGAGCAAAAACATCGAACGAAGACCTTGTCTTAAATTTCGCCAATAGAATTGCTAATTCGGAGTCAATAAAAATCTTTAAGAACTTAATTGAATCATTTCAATTCATCTTTCGAACCGTTTCTAAATATTAAAAATAGGTACTAAAACATTTTAATGATAAATTTATTATTATTATAACACTTATAAACCTAAAAAAACGGGTTTCTTTACTTTTTTGTCAGCTTACATGTTACATCATCAAAGTAATGGTTGTCGAAACGTTTGTGTCACTGTTACTTGTCCTTAGCCTAACCATACTTCCATACTTCTATACTAATATTATAAAGAGGAAATGTTTGCTTTTTTGTTTGTTTGAAATGAGTAGGCTCCAAAACTACAGGACCGATTTCAAAAAATCTTTCACTTTTAGAATGCTACATTATCCCTGAGATACATAGGCTTTGTTTCATCAAAATCGGTGCAGTAAAAGCCAAGTTACGCAGGCGAAGCTGCGTGAAACTAGTGAAACTGCTAGTATATTATAAATATGAAAGTATGTTTATTTGTAAGTTTTATACGTCAAAAGAAAGCAATAGATTGGCATTATTTTTTAATTAAAGTTAGTTTAACGGCTTGAGAAAACATAAGGTACTTTTTATCTCTTGCAATTCCCCTGATCTGTCATTGCGTGAGTTAATATTACAGTGTATTATAAACTATAATGTCAACTTAACTTGGGACTACTTTACGTTTATGCCAGATTATAAATCATCTTTAATCCCATGTCCTCGTTCAAGTAGACAGAGGCACAACCAAGGCATCCGAGACCAGCCGAAGATAATATGTAATAAGTACAATGTAATAAGTGGCAAGCCCATCGCCAATCGGGCACATATCCAATCCCTAGCAACTTTAATTTTATTAAAATATTGAAAATATGCATTTTCTATTTTTTTGTTGCCCGACCCGGTCGTTAAACCAGGGACCTCAAGAAGTCAATTCCGACACTGGACTGCCAGATTGTAGAGGCAATTATGAACTAATGTATTCTTGGGTTCAACCTGGTATTAGCTCTTTATTACGTTGTGATACAGACTGTAATATCAAACTAACTTTACTGTTATTTTTATTGTTATGATATTGGAAGGCAAACAAGCAGACGGATTTCCTGATAGTAAGAAATTCACGCTGCCTAGAGACACCAAAGGTGGTAATGGTGCGTTGCCAACCTCAGGCCGGATGTTATACCTAGAGCAAAAGTAAGTTTACCGGCTACCTTATCCTCCGAACCGGAATACGTCACTGGCAAGCACTGACGTTATGGCGGCAGGAAGAGGTAAGGCGGTGGTACCATTCCGGGCGAGTCGCTGCAAAACTCTACCACCTAGCCTATATTGTTTAATAAGAAGGAAGAATTTAAACCTAGGTATATATGATTAGTTTTGCAGCATGAGCGTGCTCCGCAAAACAAAAACAGTGGCGCGCACATAAAGTTAACGCATTTCAGAACCGTATAAGCATAATAACTCTATTTATATAAATCAATGCTACTTTTCGTTGTAACCTTATAACTCAACAACGGGCTCACCTATCCAACCCAAATATTTAGGCTTTGTTCGGACTATTTAGTAGATGGTTTATGTGTAGTTTGCATAAAATCGGTCGAGCGGTTCTTCATTTATTACTTTTTTGTAACAAATAAATTCAGAAAATGGCGGATCATTTTGTTAATGGGTATTTTTCAGTCAAATTGAAACGTTTTTCGTATGGGGATTGTGCTGTAATATTGAAACTTTTTTAGGTGGTTTTTTCTTTTCTCGTGTTACGCCATTCATGCGGTCATTTCTTTTTGGACGTGCTTCGATTTATTGCTTTGTGTTTATACGTAGCTAAGCACGTACAAGGCCGTTAGTAAGTTCATATTTAGAACCGACATTCCAAACAGTAACAAAAGGAATTATCTCGCTTTTTATGTTCTCAAAATGGCAAAGAATCTCAACATTTATTCCTTTAACAAAGAATGGATAAAGATCTATGCGTCACATAATACAAACATACATATTTTATGTATACTATTTAAATAAGGGCTTTTGCACTTTTCTGGGTTAACATCGACCATACATCACAATAGACGCCAATTCTTTATAATTTTGCTTTGAAACAATTCTGGCAAATAGCT
Source organism: Calephelis virginiensis (assembly GCA_002245475.1). Lineage (NCBI taxonomy): Eukaryota > Metazoa > Arthropoda > Insecta > Lepidoptera > Riodinidae > Calephelis > Calephelis virginiensis. The sequence goes on along the minus strand of NJDC01000302.1, from coordinate 217,741 downwards.
GAGGTGTGGGGAAGCGAGGAACTGCTTTCCTATTGGCCCTTGCAATGACAACACGTCACATTCATAAGATTAGGGATGAGACATGGGTATTTAATACGAACGATATTCCTTTTTTATGAAGAACGACATTGTAACGGATTATATCGCAGTTTGTTATTGCACGTCACATCAAAGCAATGCAACTCAACGTCTCAAAGTCACACATTTTTGCGATTGAGAGTGATATCCGTACTTGAATATATTAGGTCCTTACATCTGTAATTGTCGTTTTGTAGGGTGGAACATAAGTCGAATATTTTTATATAATATATTTAGTTAATCAAAGTATGAACCATTTTTTCCTATGCACATTTACCATATCATTATTATCAATTCATAGATCCCTCTACTAAAAATCCATTCGAACGGGAATCAATAAAATCTTTGGACGTGGTTTGGACTGTCCCATCGAAATTAATCTTTTTGAAAAAAATAATAATCTCTTGAAGTTAAGTTCAGGTGAATGTTTTTTACATTCCAATTGATGCTCTTCTAATTGAGAACCCGTCTGTTGTGCAGTATGTGGGCTAGCATTGTCATGAAACAGCAGTGGCGTAAAGTGTATAAAACAATCTTCTGCAAAATGTTGAGATTTAATTCACTGTATTTGGAATTTGGAATTTGGAAACTATTCTCTCGTCTGGTTTCTTTAAACTAAATTACAGTTTTTTTTATTTTATGATCTTGTGGATACCTGATATAAAAAACATACTTATCAAATTGAATTGTTTTTATTCATTCGAGTAATTCCTAAAACTAAATACTGTAAACAAATTAGTTTTAAAATTGTCCCAGCTCTTTGAAAGTTTTATGACATACTGACCCCAACATAGCCTATCGGAACCAGTCTTGAATTTATATTACCCAGATAACCACCTAATGCACCTAAAAGAGTTCAATAGAGTTGGCTCAGCTTTTTATGAAATATTTAATGACAAATAACAGCGCCCTCTACCGCAAAAGTTCAGTTTTCCATCTTGTTGGTCCGGGTCTGCTGACTAAAGTAGATCACCTGCCCCTTTGCCAGGCACCTCGTAACAGTCGAGCACAGGTAAAATAGGTAATCGTCAACAAGATCACTGGTGATAGAGTGGTGTGCAGCAACTTTCGTGGGTAGTTCATATCGTTTGTTCCCATCCAGTTACACCCCAACCAGTCACACTGTTACTCGTTTGGAACTATTCCGTTTAAATTCGCAACGTGTCACAACCCGTTACTCATTGGGACAAATTTTATTCACAACGTCATGCTACTCGTTATTATAAAAAAAAATCACGAAGTCACCGTGTTCATCGTCACTAATATGTCTCACTGAGAAAAAATACAATATTAGCGGGAAAAGACCTTCAATATTCCAATACAAAAAACTGCGCTAGGCCTAAATTAATAATTATTGTTGCCCTATGTAAGTGTGATAATATTATCATACTAAGGTACATAATAATCATAATATTATTATTTTTGTTGCTGGTAAAAAAAATAGTTACTTTACATTCAATACATCACAGTAGCTATGTAAATATAAGTTTTAAATAATTTTAATTAAATAAAAATGTGTTTACACCAGTATTATGAAAATAGTTAAATATATGGTATCTATTTAAGTAAGTGAATAAGTATCGCTTCTGTTGTTTAGCGGTTCAGTTGTTGGACTTGATTGCATGAGGTTCCGGGTTCGAATCCCGGGTCGGGCAACAAAAAAAAAGTTGCTCGGGATAGGATATGTGCCCGGTTGGCGATAGGCTTGCCACCTATCACATTATGGGACATAGTATCTTCGGCTAGTCGTGGGTACCCTGGTTGTGCCTCTGCCTACCTCTTCGGGGAAGAAGATCCTTTTTTTTGAAGATACTATTTAAGTATTTCTATGTATTAGAATCGTTGACTAACACCCATAACACAAGCATATAATTTGTTTACTTTGGGGTAAGATTCAATTTGTGTAACTTGTCCAGAGATATTTATTTATTTCTTTAATTTTAAACATTCAAATTTTAAAAAATGTATGATATTTTATTGTTATTTTTAATTGTCGATTCACCAAGACTCTATTTTGAAAACATTGTTGTAAACTAATTGTGAGAAATACTCCTAAAGTTTTATATTTAAAAAGTGTTGACACCAATATTGTGAACATTGTTAAGTAATTATTATATATATGGTGTAGTAATTATTTGATTTTGTGTTGTCTTATTACTTAATAAGTTTATCTATTTCGAAAAAACCTTTCTAACCAAAAATTTGCGAAAAAGATGGTTGGTTTTGAATTTAATAACAGAAGATTTGTTACTCAGTGGATGAGAATTAACCATCGAAAATTCCCATGGAGAAACGCTTGTGACTTGTTGAGACATTTTTAATGAAGGATGCCCAACCAGTGACAGGAAATGGTTGGTAATTTATTCATAAAACATTCCCAACGAGTAACATTCCCATCGAGTAACACGTGTGACTCGTTAGGATACTTTGAATGTATAATTCCCAACAAGTAACAGTGTGACTAGTTGAGGTGTGACTGGATGGGAACAAACGGTTCATATCAGCCAGCAGTGAATAGATTTTGATGTTTTAATTGACTCCAAAAAAGGAAGTTCTCAAGTCAAGTTTATGTTTGTTATGCTAATACTCGGCCAACAGCAAATTGATTTTGATGGTCTTTAGAAAGATAAGTCATGATTCTGAGGTGGTCCCATATTAGTTATATCATGATCCGAATAGAGGTTGGAATGGTGGAGCACTGCTAGTAGGATGTTGATAAAATTCATGTGGGACTGGTTTTTGAATTATAATTATAAATTCATATTTTTTGGGTTCCCACATTGATGATAATTATAAAACTAGTTTTGTTTTTTTTTTAAGTTTTCCTACGCATATATTGTTATCAACACTATTTATCTTATTGTTATTATATGTTGAGTCTCCAAATCATATAAATTTTAGGTTGGAGATAACTTTTAATAATAATATAGATGCATTACAATTGCGTAGGTAGGTACGTACATTACATACTTATTTACATTGTGCTGCAAGTAAAAAATGACTAAACGTTAGAATATGCCTGATTCTTGTATAATTCTTTTGTTTACCTATTCATAATATAGTTAAGCCATCACTTAAATTGATTAGTTTTTTCCTGTCTTATGTAATTAATTACTGTTGCATAATCTCACTTGTATATTGTAAAATTGTAAAAGTCGGGTAACAACGAATTTTATTAATTTTTAACAGCTGGAAGTAGGATCTATGAACGTACTATGAAGTTGAGATCATAGTGTTTTGGCAGATTTAAGTAATAGGCAGGTACCTACTACATACGTTCAACAGAAGCAAAGCGTAATCAAATAGGTTCGAGTTTGTTTCTTCAAACAAATTTCTGGTTGCTTGTAGGTACTTATACTGGTTATCGAATTAACATGTATAAAGTTCAGTTTCATACAGCGGTGCTTGAATAATAAAATTACATTTACAATTTAAGATAGTTTTCGGATATCTGAAAACAATTTTTCGAAAAGTCAGTTTCTATCAAATAATGAAGCGATTACTAGATATAATATTTTTCCCGTGTTGGTCCGGGCTCCTTTGCAGAATAGACGATCTGACTTCTTGCCAGGCAGCTCATAAAAGGCGAACATAGGCTTACCGTCACTAACACCGAGACATCTTACTAGGTGGCAAAGTTTCCCAGTAACTTGCCTGCTTTACTATTTCGTCAATTATTATTATTATTACCTATTATTATTACCGTCAATGCTTGCCATGGACGTATTCCGCTTCGGAGTGTAAGAAAGCCGATAAACTTACTTTTGCAGGCCTAACTTCCCTGCCTTAAGGTTGGCATCGCATCATTATCACCTTTGGTGTCTCTAAGCGGCGTGAATTTTTTACCACCGAGAAATCCGTCTGATTATTTGCCTTTCAATATTATAAATTTGTTTTATTTATCATTAATTTCAAATAGTCTTTATACCTTATACATGCCAAAACATCTTCGAATTAGGTAGATATCCCCCATAAATTATCCCTGTATAAGTACGCATAGGTTCAGTCAGGGTATTTATGACGAGCTAAAGATTCTTAGTCCCAAAATATCATAGGTTGCAAATTTATTGCCAAACGGATACTTATTCAATCCCGGTCAACATAATTTTGAGATGACCGACCAAAAAATCGAACCCAGCACCTCCTGTAGTCAACCCACGAACGTACCCCTAGAGTCTAGACTACAGAGACGATTGATGAACCAAGCTTTACTGTATCTATATAGATCTTCAGAGTGTTGTAAAAATGTGTCAGGTTCTAGAAAAAGTATCTTATCCCAGTTTATATTGGGTTATGATGAGTAAGTAGAGTAAATACCTACTCTAAATTAAACAAGTTTCAGGAATGTATTACAAAACTACGCGATGTATAAAGAATTAATATCTAAGTAAATGATGAAGAGAGAATTTATGGAAAACCTGATTGAATGAATGGATGTAAGCTGATGCTTTATCATAACAGGAGTGTACAATAAAAAAAAGAGTATACACTAAAGAGCCAGTTACACATTTCCACGAATATTAACAGAAATTAATAATTTGCTATTAAATTAACTTTTGGTGCCCTTTTTTGTAATCGGGTTTCCGTTTATCAGTGAGTCATTTGACTAAAACCCACATGGGTAAAACCAAAGACATTATTTTTACTAATCTCTGGTAAAACGAAGGTATACCGATATAGGTTACGTAGGATCGTAGGTATATATGTTCAAATGAAGCCAAGATGCGGTCACTAATTGCCAAGGTCTTTTAATACATTTGACAAGGGACCATAAATATCGTAACGACTATTTTAAACTTAATAAATAAATAAGTAAATAAATAAATATCTCTGAGCAAGTTACATAAATTGAATCTAACCCCAAAGTAACCAAATAACAATTCTAATACAATAAATACTTAAATAGATACAAGAATAAATTGAATAAAAACCCAGACATCTAAATGTTCATCACACAAATGCCTGCCCCCGTCGGGAATCGAACCCGAGCCTCGCGGTTAGTTGGCATAGTTAGGCGTGTACGCTTGCCACTCGACCAACGAGGCGGTCTGTTAAATGTTTAAATAATAAAACATAAAAAAATAAATTCGGGTCAGTATTTAGCACCCGCATACCTATGCTATAGTGGTATTAATAAGGTTAGCTGGCCCAGCGAACTTCGTTCCGTCTGACAGCTAATGACATTAAGTATGAAAAAATTAAAAAAGCTAGTTTTCCTATTATTCTAAATCAAAGATGAATCATAATTGATGCCTTTTCCAAAGTTCTACCATAGTTAGATAAGGGATAATTCTACAAAATTTAGATATCGATAACTATTCGTTTCTAAATAACGTAGTCTTCAAACTGATTTTTCTTTTATTTATTTTATTTAAAAGGTCAACGAGCAAGCACACGGCTCTTCTACTACCGTAGTATATAGACATATGGATGTTGGATGTTGTAAGTGCGTCTTTGTCCTGGGGCCGGGATGCTAATCCAATAATTGTGCGATTCTATAGGCTACCCTAACCTCCATACTAGAACATGACAAAGACATTATGGCAGCAGGAATATGAAGGGCGGTGGATGTGCTTGCCTCTTTTCTGCTCAGTGGACCCGGACCTACAAGAGGAAAACCTTTAAGCACATTAAGGCCAAATTTCGTAGAATCGTAACAAACATATAAATTTTCATAGTCATTAAAATAGTCTGGTTAAGATTTATAATCAAATTTAAATACCAGCTTCAGATTACCTATTAGATCACATAACATTTTCCGTTAAAAAGTTCAAGCTACCAGTATTATTTGGGACGATTGTCTTAGACCGTCAAGAGAGCTGTTTCTTTCGTATGTGTCTTTTTCTATGGCATAATAACGCCATCTGTAATTCAAGGTACGTATTATTTATTTGAGTAAATATCTATTCTTAGTTTATTTGTTGCACCGTAATATCGATAGATAGCGCGAATCGCACTATTTTATTGTTAATATTTTTGTATTAAATCTAAGACACCACCGCTTCCATTAAATTGAATTGAATTAGGTCAGAAAGCGCACTCATGACTTATTTCGCAGACAGAAAATCACGAAAATATTTTTTTCTCAAAAAAACACCCACGAAAGTATTTTTGTTTGAGATACAGACTTTTACAGCTACTTTACGATTTAAATATTGAAAACAATAACAAACCTTACGGTCATGGGCGTCGCCAGGATTATTTTCAGCGGTGTGCATCTCCATATACACATACTGTTAACTATCATCGAAATAAATATGTATAGCAACATACATATTTACATGCATAGAACACAAACATCCATAGAATAGAATAGAATATATTTTTATTCACATTCACCTTACAAGAGGCACTTGTGACGAGTCTATATAATACTAAAAAAACTACCACCGGATCGGAACGCGGCCACACACTGAGAAGATCCGGGAAGAAACTCAGCGGGCTGTCTTTTTTTTCCTTATTCTATACAAATTACATATAATTACTAGTAAGAGATTGGTATGAGGAGCAATTAATCCCAAGCTCTCTTATCCGACAGATATTCAGCAACGGTATAGTAACCTTTTTTTATATAATTTCACTTTGACATATTTTTTTAAATTTATTTAATGGCAGGTCTTTTATAATATCAGGAAGTTTTTTGTAAAAGCGTATACATTGTCCCATGAAAGAATGACTAACTCTGTGGAGACGGGACACATGCACAGCAAGATTGTTTTTATTCCTCGTTTTTACATTTTGTATATCACAGTTTCTTTTAAATTAATGTAAATTCTTCTGAACATATATTATATTTCCATAGACGTACTGGGAAGTAACAGTTAGAATATTAATTTCGTTGAATTTTCCTCTGAGGGAAACTCTTGGGCCTAAGTTATAAATTTCACGTATGGCCCTCTTTTGTAAAACAAATATAGTATTTACATCGGCAGAACTCCCCCAGAGAAGAATTCCATATGACATACTAATGCTATGAAAATAACTAAAATAAACAATTCTAGCAGTGTCAACATCGGTTAACTGTCTCATTTTTTTAACGGCATATGCTGCTGAGCGCAGTCTTATTGCGAGCTTTTCAACGTGCAGACCCCATTGCAACTTTTTATCTATTGTGATTCCTAAAAAAGTTGTGGAATCAACAAGGTCAAACTTGTTCCTATTAAGTTGCACATTGGTTTCTACTTGCCTCACATTGGGTATTGAAATTTGATACATTTAGTTTTTTTTATTCAACAAAAGATTATTAACATTGAACCAGTTTACAACTTTTGAAATCGCAGTGTTCGTTTCGTCATACTTACCTAGTTGCCTCTTCACTTTAAATAAAAGTGAAGTGTCATCCGCGAACAATACAATTCCATGTTTATCCCTTACGTAGTAAGGTAAATCATTGATATTTAAGGAATATATAAGGAATAGAAAGAGCCCCAGAATGGAGCCCTGGGGCACACCCATTGTAACAGCAACACCTGTCGATTTGATACCATTAATCTCAACTTTCTGAATTCTTCCACTCAAGTAAGAAATCAGAAGGTCGAGTGCTTTATTTCTAATTCCATAAGGGGGTGTCCATAAATTACGTGAGGTGTTTTTTTTACATTTTTTGACCCTCCCTCCCCCCATGGTGAGATGTCGTGAAATTTTATTAAACCCCCTCCCCCATCCTCCTATCTCACGTGAGATTTTTCGAAATGTGAGTTTCTTATTTAAATGTATTGGATTCTTAAAGCAAAGGCTTTTAGGCTCAAAGATACTATTGGAACCAACATGCCCGTATGATTTGTACGTATTTGGTACAAAACAAATATACGGTGGTTTGACAATCAGTAGATGTATAAAGTCGAGTATGAATGAAATTATTTTCTTTTGAAGGAATTAGTGAATGTTTTTGATTGTATTACGATTATGCTTAAGATTAAATCTTAAGCATGTACAGTATGGATGAAATGGACCAAAATAGCATTTTTTGTGGTTGAAGCAAAAAAATTGCCTGATATTTGCCGAGACCCCCCTCTCTCCAACGTAAGATAAGGTAAGATTTGAATCGACCCTCTCCCCTAAACATCTCACGTAATTTGTGGACGCCCCCTAATGACGTAGTTTCATTAACAACGCAATTATGATTAACGCAATCAAATGCTTTGGACAAATCACAGAATACACCAAGGGCATCCTATGAATCCTCCCAACATTCATAGTTTTTCTTCAATAATTCCACACCAGTATCGACCGTCGATCTACCCCTTGTAAAACCAAACTGTTTATCATGAAATAAGCCTAATTAGTTAAAATGTAACAACATTTGATTAAGTATAATTTTTTTAAATATTTTACTCAGGGTAGGTAGAATGGAGATAGGTTGGTAATTGGAGGGATTAGTTGAACTTCTAGATTTAAGAAGATGTATAGCTTTACTAAGTTTCATTAGATCAGGAAATACTCCACGAGTAACACAGCAATAACGTTTATTACTGAAGCAATAATTTTTATAGAATGTCCCCACAAGTCTAATGTATTTTTAATTTTTAATGACTTAAATACTTTAACTATATCTTTTGCCTCGACAAACAAAATTCGAAATTATTTTAGCATATTGCTTCAGCAATGTTTCTGCAGTATTAGGTGATGAGCTAAGGGCTTTTGTAGTGTCAGCTGCAACGATGGTGAAGAATTTTTCAAACTCCGTAGCTACTACAAATTCTCCTTTTATGTCTACATCATCAATCTTCAATTTATATTCTTCATTAGAAAATCTGTTTTTCCCAATTTCACAATTAATAATATTCCATGTGGCTTTTATTTTATTTGTTGATTCTGTTATTAGGTATATTTTTAAATGTTTTTGAATATTTTTTTACATATTCCTTAAACTCAGTGCTGTAATTATATGCTCTTTCATTATATAACTCATATAACTTTTTTCTACTTTTATAAATTCCCAAACTTGCCCATTCACTAAAAGCTCTACGATTGATATTAACTGACATTTTTTTATATTTTTTTTATTACCAAGCGCCGACGATGGAAAATATCAGACATTTTTTTAGGTGTAAATGTCTGATGGTGCACTGCTTGTATTAAGGAAAAAGTGAATTGTATAAAAGATTTGGGTCCTCATGATAAGGCAACTTTGGTAGTTTTTCCATTAAGACAGTCTCAAATCTTTTTAAAAGATTTGCATTAACAGGGACAAAAACAATTTCTTTTCTTTGAGCTTTTTGAATTATTCTTGGCAGTGTAATTAATAGTCCACAATGATCCGAATCTATCTCATTAATAATTGATTAATCCATATGTGCCATATTTGAAAATATATTATCAATACAAGTGGAACTTGTAGCTGTCATCCTAGTAGGCTCAAAGAAAATGTTGTGCAAGTTGTATGATCTAAAGAGATTTAAAAACTTTAGTGACTGAGTCGACGATTCTCATATGTTTATATTGAAGTCTCCACAGATAATAATATTGGTCTTTGAATTAGTGACTTTAAGCAAGACCTCGTCCATTCTCATTATAAATTCATCATAAGGTGTACAAGGGGGCTTATAACAATAAATTGCTCAAATTCAATACAAGCAATCTCGATAACTCGTTCAACAGAAAGGCTCACAATATCTCTAACGATCTTTAAATTTAATATTTTTTTTTGACAATTATTAGGGTGCTGATTGAAGTTGAACATGAGCTGATGGCTTTTGAGCTAATGTTCAGTTATACATAATATATCAATATTGTTACAGCTCATAAACAACTCTAATTCGAAATCTTTACCCATCAGACCTTGAATGTTTTGATGTACCAGGTTCAAGTCTAATTTTTATATTGTATGCTGATGGGTGCCTTTTATTTACATATGGGATGTCCGTTGTAACAATTTCACTAAAATTAAATTGAACATTACTATTTATATGTGAAATGTTGCTAGAGGTTATCTCTATTGTCTTACAAAGTAATTTAAATTACTTGGGTACGTAATTTAAATTACGGTTATTAAAAATAGAAATATGTATCATCTTGAATCTGCGTTTTAATTAGCTTAGAAAGAAAATGTAAGTAGACATGTCATCTTATTGCTATCATCATAGTCTCCAAAACATACCCAATGTATATTTTAGAATTGCAGTAATTTAAAACATTTCAAATTTTCAATGACTTCAATAATTATTATGTATTTTCTCTTTTCTCCTTAATATATACTTATTTATATTTTACTCATAAGTGTCATAGTACCTTTTAACTAGAGGCGTTAACAGTAAGTTTAAGTTTCCTTAGTTATAATAAAGGCGTCAAAAGTAAGCAATTAATCTATATAAATCAATGCCATTTTTCGTTGTAATTTTATGACTTAAGAACGGGCTCACCTATCCAAACCAAATATTTAGGCTTTGTTCGGACTATTTAGTAGATGGTTTATGTAAAGTTTGCATAAATTCGGTTAGGCGGTTCTTCATTTATCACATTTTTTGTAACAAACGATTTCAATAAATGGCGGATCATTTTGTTAACGGGTTTTTCAGATGGGGACTGTGCTGTAATATTCAAACTTTTTCAGTTGTTTTTTGTTCTTTTTTTATTTTATTGTGTTATGTCATTCATGTTGTTATATAAGTAGCGAAGCACGTAGGTACCGGGTTTATGGTAACGTGTCGAGGATATGGAACATACTCGTATTAAACTGGAGCGTTTGGGTGTAGGTACAAAACAATTAAATCCACACCAAACAAAGTTGTTTTATTAGCATTAGCATCGTTATTACATTTAAGTAGGTATATCTTTTTATTGACAGATTTGACAATTTTATTTTGTTTAAAAAAAAGTATCTTCACGCCCATATCCCCGAAGAGGTAGGCAGAGGTTAAACCAAGGCACCCATGACTAGCCGAAGACACTAAGTCCCATAATTTGATAGGTGGCAAGCCTATCGCCAACCGGGCACATTTCCAATCCCGACCAACTTTTTTTTTAATTAGAAAATTGGAAATATCCAATTTTATTTTTGTTGGCCGACCCGGGATTCGAACCCAGGACCTCATGCAGTCAAGTCCAACACCCGGACTGCTAAACCACAGAGGCGACAATTTATAATTAATACACAATATTTTGTTTTATATTTAAATAAAATCAATATTTTTAATGGGCATTATATGGGCATTAATAGTCATTCATTTCATGTTGTATGAATTTCACATGTTGGCACTATGCAACTGAATAGCGTAAATCTACCTCTGTTATAGGCCTTATCCTTCAAAATGTAACGCATCGTACAATTATTGACCTTTTGACGCTCTTTAAAATTGTGATTCAAGTTGGTATGATTAATAACCTACCACTTAATAATTATTATAAATATCAAAAACCACTTACAAAGAAGTTTGGAGTCATTAAGGCAAACGATCAGAAAATAATGCATGTTCGGATTGAGATGACGGAAAATGCGGCGTTAGTATTATGTGGCTTAAAGCAACGAAAGACAAATGAGGTACTAATAAATTACTAATCACTTATTATTTACTAATAAATACATCTAACTCAAAATTTATTGTAAATTGTCAAAAAATAGTCTGTTAAACCCATCGTGAAATTGACCGATCACTCCACCTTAAAAGCTGGAAGTCGAGAAGACTAACTCTTAATTTTATTTTACAATTTTGCAAGTTTTTGCCGTGGCTCAAGGCGAATTTTGAATCCCTCTTCCCGCTTCAAAATTATGTCACCTCGCAGCCTGAAATCAGATTCTTTATAGTCTGCGCAAACTTCAAAATTTCTCAGAACAGTTGACAACAATATCTTTAACAGCAACATGGCGTATTTGCGGCCTGAAATGAAATATTATTCGTTTATAAATTTGCCAAAAATTATACGCGTTTACGGTTAACGAAAACTTTTAACGGTCAAAAGTTCTTTGTTATTTTATCTGCGCTTGTATATTGAGAAGCAAGTGAGTTCCTAACCAATGAAGACACATTTTTTGGTTTGACTTCAGAGTTCCCTATTGCGAAAAGTTTCAATTTCCACAGTTTACCCACTGCACGGCATATGTAGGCAAGTAAGACAAGCATACGCGTCATTAAAAAATATGCATATATATTACCTGAGTTTACAAACTATTTAATAAAAACTGGCCCAAAACAAATGTGTTATTTAGTACTAGCCGACTCGACGAACTTTGTTTCGGTTGACAGATAAAATTAGTGACAAACAATGGCTTTTTCTTAATATATGTCTAAATTTTAATGTAAATCAAAGATTAGTAATTGTTAATTCCTTATATAAACTTCCACTCCTGTTAATGTAGCTGGATATTCTTTAATTAACAATAAATACAAAACCCATGATAATGTATAAACATTAATTTTTGCTTATTAAAAATGGAATTTAAATTTCAAGAAGAATGTAGTATGGCCAAGAGAATTTATGGCTAAAGATCATTGCAAGGTTGTAATATTCTATTAGCAAGACACCATTTTGATGTTCAGTAATCTCGAATTTTGTCGAATTTCTGCTGGTCTATTTCTAGTATACACCAGTATTTTAAACAGCATTTTCTTTTCAATGAGATAAACGTGTTTGTGTGTGTAATTTGGTGTGTCAACTGGTGATTGCAGGGGTGTAAAACTTAGTTGTGACTGATTAGACTTATGGAGTAATCTAATATCGTAAGATACTAGATTATCATCAGTTGCTACTTACCAATGTCGATAAAATTGCTTATGTTTAGATTTGTCTGTTATACCTATCAAGTTATGATTTATCAGCTTACCTACGCAGCTTCTTGGTCCAGCAGCGAAGGGGATATAGGCATAAAAATGACGGTTAGCACAACGATCTGGTAAGAAATTATCTGGATCGAATTTGTCTGGATTTGGAAGAAAGGCTTTTCTCCGATGAAGGCCATACGGTTCAATTATGACAGTAGATCCAGTTGGGACTTTCAATCCATTTGAAGCTAAAATAACGAATTATCAATATCAAATTGTTGTACTGTCCCACCTGCTTCTTATAGCGTAAATGAGCACTTTATTTTTACAGAAGCGGCCAAGGTTTTAATGTGTTTAGTTACTAGCGGTATTACTAATGGCATTAAACGTTAAGCGATATCTCGGGTGTCGATTTTTTAAGATACGTCAGAGGGTTTTAGTAGGTACTTTAGTTTAGCGCGTTAGGTGTTGGTGACATAAACGACTAGTCTTAGGTAACTAACCGAAATTTCAACTTAACTAGCTGGCTATTTGGGTTTGAATAACCAGCTATACCAAAGCCAGCTGTTTGGCTAGATGGCTCTTTGGATTTATGGCTATATTTTTTTTTTAAGATATAGGAAGGCAACCAAGTAGACGGATTTCCTGATGGTAAGAAATTCACGCCGCTTAGAGAGGCCAAAGGTGGTAATGATGCGTTGTCAACCTGAGGTCGGGATGTTAGGCCTCGCGCAAAAGTAAGTTTACCAGCTACCTCACCCTCCTAACCGGAACACGTCATGACGTTATGGCGGCAGGAATAGGTAAGGCGGTGGTACCAATCCGGGCGAGTCGCTGCGAAACTCTACCACCTAGTCAGATGTCACGGTGTTAGTGACTAATTATTATCATTATTATTTGGCTAAAAGTGGTTAGTGGTAGTATGTGGTAAATATGAATTAGTCAATAGGTATATCGCGATGCAAGTGAATGCATACATCATTTAATTTAGTCTTTAATTTATTAAGTAAAATATGATTTATTTTTTAGACATTTTTTATTAAGTATTTTCTGATAATTAAGCAAAAGATTACCTTGATTTTTGGGTAAGGTACATTTTTTTAATTTGCAGGTAAAACAGGAACATTATACTTAAAAATATCAGAAAATATCATAACATAACGAATCAAGTATTAGAATAGAAGAATAAAAATTATTACTCACGTAAAGTTAAATCTTCCTTAAGGTTACGCGCAATCACTGGCACTGGCGGATACAGCCTTAAAGTTTCTAATAAACATCGTTCTAAATATTTCATTTCCAATGTATCTTTGTAAGTTGCAGGGCGATCTGAATCGCCAAATATTTGGTATAATTCTTCCACAATTTTATCCTGAATTTCCTTATGAATACCCATCAGTGACAAGAAGAAGCTGCCTCCGGATGCAATTGTATCGTGGCCCTGTCATAAATCAAATGAGCCTTTTTGACTAATTCACAATGCCTAAATTTGTCGACGTACGAGTGTTTTCAAACGATTACGACTTATAACTTACTAGCTGCTACCTGCGGCTTCGCCCGTGTTTTCACAGAAACCCAGTGTGCGATCGGGATTTAAAATAGCCTATATGTTAATCCAGGTCACAATCTATCTGTCTTCCAAATTTCAGACAAATCCGTTCAGCCATTCGAGCGTGAAAGAGTAACAAACATCCATACATCCATACTTACAAACTTTCGCATTTATAATATTAATAGGATATGAAAACCAATAACTTATTCCCTATAAACGAATAAGCCACCACATAAACGTACATCGTCTACCATCAACGGAATTTCACATCCGTTCTGGCTGCGCCTCTTTAATACCATATATCCATAATCATCATATCTTTAATTCCATTTTGGCTTCCTAATTTAGAATTTATTCGATGTTTTCTGTATAATATTAGCTTTGCATACCAAATGTCAGCTTTCCAGGTTGTTAAGAATACCTTAAGAGTTTCGATAATCACCAGTGAGTTAGTGATGAAATCGGGGGGTCTTAATCTAATTTTTAGATTATAAATATAACATATAAAGTTTAAAAGCTGTACTGTCAAAACTTTATATGTTTAATGAGTTTACTTTTATATACTGCAAATTTCATTTATCTCGTTTAATCCAAACTTAAGTTACGAAAGTTTTAAAACAAACCGAGGAAAAGCTTAGAGAAAAGTTAGGTCCTCTGATTTTGAAGCGCATTATTTCGTTTGGAAACTGAGATAATCAAGTTGTTTCTTTAATACATTGCAGGTTGGTTTTGGGGGATCTGGGATTAGTGAACATTTTGAAGTTTGTCTATATTGTAAGGTTATTTTACGGCACCAAAAATTTGGTTAGTTAAAACCAAATGTTTTTGTGTTAAATTTAGTTTCAGTAGATAGGTTTAGGTCTAAAACGGATAAGGTAAAAAAATATGTATCTTGCCAATCAGTCACAGAAGTTAAGGATTTTAGATATTAAAAATTGTCAAATGTAAAAATTGTTCTATAATTAGACAAAATATCAAAAACACTTAAGTACAACCCTATTAAAAGCTTCCTGAAAATAAAAAAAACACAAAGAAATACTCTGCTCTTAAACTAGCCATCCCTTTCAACTATTTTCCTAAATGCTTATGATGCTAAACTAATCGAACTGTTAGCCTTATAGCTGGTGCAGTCAAAGCTGATCATTTCAACAGTGACAATATACATATAAATTATTTGTCAATACATAGCAGAATCTGTGTAGTCAGTTCTTTTACCAATACATTTTTTTTATGATATTGGAAGGCAAACAACCAGACGGATTTCCTGATGGAAAAAAATTCACGCCGCCTAGAGACACCAAAGGTGGTAATGGTGCGTTGCCAACCTGAGGTCGGGATGTTAGGCCTCGCGCAAAAGTAAGTTTACCAGCTACCTCACCCTCCGAACCGGAACACGTCATGACGTTATGGCGGCAGGAATAGGTAAGGCGGTGGTACCAATCCGGGTGAGTCGCTGCGAACCTCTACCACCTAGTCAGATGTGACGGTGCTGTAAAACACTTTTTTTAAACAAAATTATATTTATTATTAATTTACCTCAAACATGATTGTATCAACTTGTTCTTTAATAACTTCATCTGTAATATTTGAGCCATTTTGAGCACTTTCTATGAGTTGATCAAGGAAAGCAAGCCTTTTCTTTTGGCCAACATCTTCGTCATCTCCTAAATCATCTTTATAAGGACTAGTCACATCCGAAGACGAGGTGTCTGTCATCACTCCAGTACTGTATGTTGTTTGATTATTTGACCTGTTTGCTTTTCTACTCTTGATGACCTGATACGATTATTTAAAAAAAATCAGTTTTTAGAAACGCATTTTTGTCGAAATAAACGTTGTGAAAAATAAATATTAGTAGCTTTAATAAAACAATTAATTTATTTTTATTAACACTGCAAAAGTTGTATGTTCAAATTATACATTGGACGAATTGTTTGTTGAATTTATCAAGGCGCAAAATATGATCATATGAAACTAAAACGAATATTTACCTGAGACGACATTTCGTGAACAATATTTAAAAAATTGTCTTGCATTTTGGCATATTTGGTAAAATTAAACATAACATCAGGCCTTAGCCAAATTTTCAGTTGTCTTGCCTGTATTATCTCGGACAGTTTTAATACAGCGTTTGCGTAATTATATTCTTTTGTACTTATTTCAGATTTATTGACTCCCATCGCCGTTTCTTTGAAAAAAACAATAATTTAATTACTTAAAATAGGTATATGTTACAGTCAAATCCCATTCTTGTAGAATGGTTGCATTTTTGACTAATTGAAAATATCTTAAAAATATTCGGGATTAGTTATAAACGTATTACCACACCTACAGCCGCAAGCTGCGTATTGTTAGAATTACATTTGCATTTGCATATCTTATTAGGGCCATTTTCAGTAAAAGTCTACATATTCACTAAAAAATTTCTCTGAGCTAAGCTAGGCTTAAAATCCTAAGCTTTCCTTATTGTAAGAAACATCTGTCGAGTTTAGACAATATAGATGTTACTGGTGTGACGTTATTTTGTGGCCGAGTTATTGGACGATAAGTGCAAGTTTACTGGCAGTTCTACCCTTTTAGTATGGAATACACACAAACTTTGGCGTCAGGTCAGGTTAGGTGGTAAGGCAGTAGTACCGATTCGGGGGAGTCGCTGCATAGCGTGCGTCGGCCTAGTTGTTACTGCACTGGTGGAATATAATCGAGTAAATAATTATATTACAACCAACTAAAACTAGATTGCTGTCAGCGGGCTGAAGGATCCAACTGGATGCTGTGAAAATCTAATGTCTGATGATAACAGTCCTAAATATTCCCTACTGTTAACGTTTAACAATGTATATATACCGCATAGTTAAACGCTAACAAAAAATTTGGCATTATTATACGGTACCTAAGAACATCAAATACGTTTGTATGTGTGTGATCCGGCCAGGAATCTGTAGACTACTGCTGGAGGTTACACTTCTAACGAAGAACAGGTGTCATTTCCAAATATCGTTGACTCTCCCTAATGTACCGGGATGTCTTATTTTGTTAATTACCTTCGCAACTCTCTGAAAGAGAGGCCGGTACGCTATAGTAAGTTAGCAATATTCCGCAAATAACTTCTTTGATACGTGTGTAACCTTCAGTAGTAGTCTACAGCTTCATTTACTCGGTTCATTGTTAAATGTTTTATATTGTAGGTCCCATTAGTCGATACCCTATCGATTAATGGGATTGTGCCAAAACTTTTTTTATAGTACATATACATACCAAGTAAAATTTTGACAGTCCACGCCACCAGATAGTCGTGACAGTCGAAGACGCCAGTTTCTTTTTTCAGAGCATTGACGAAATCATTACAGTTTTGGTTAAAAATATCAATAAAACTTTTATTTACAGTCTGATGGAATGTTGGAGCAATCAACTTTCTATGCGAAAACCATTTGGCACCTTAATCAGAAATAAAAAGTATTATTTTATGTAAAAAGGATGGATGGATGGAACGGATAATCTGTGAAACTATTTACGATTTTTATACAAAGAAACCAAGGAGTGGTGCTTCCAATAACCACATGGAACTGTAAACCCTACTCCTACAAGTAATGGGTGGGTTGTTTGTAACCAGGACGACCAACGTCGCACTAATCGAGAGTTAGTCTGCCAGGAGACAGCATTTCTTGCTGACGTTGCAGGGAACATTCCAATTCATGATGTCAATGATGACTTGGGCCGAGCATTCTACTGCCCCCCTAGTCATAATTTCGAATAAACTCTTAAAGAAGATAAATTAGAGATTACTGTAGCTAAAAAGGTAAATGGGTACATGGTTAGAAACATATTCATAGAATTCCATAATAAAATATTTTCTTGACGAGATTCATTACAATCAAGATAGCTTCAACCAACCTGTACTAATTAAAAGCCCTTCACCCAGCCATGGTTTCAAAAATTTGTATTCTTCGGACTTATCAAGATGGGTGTAACTCTTTAGCAAAACCTCTAAATCATCGGGGTTATACAGGAATACGAAAAGTTGTGGACCCAACCAAATCTTTACAGTATCTTCAGATTTGTAATCCTTGATATTGTTTTGCAAGGCAGTAAATAAATCTGCAAGAAAAGAGATATACCAATAAACATATTTTGTTGACGACATGTTTTTCAGAAAACTCAACTATTTGTTTCCTTTCCACTTTTGCAAAATACCTAATTGAATCTTGATTTTTTTAAATAAAAGTGATATCTAATGTTATATCTAACAAAACGAAATATGTTGAAATTGTTAAAAAAAGATCGCAAAATTTTTGCAAAATCTTTCAGTTTCCACTGTTATTGACCTTGCGAGATATCGTTCCGCTTTGTAGTTCCGCTTCGCTGTTCCGCTTTATAGTGGCTTTTCTGTCTGGAATTAATAGCATAGTTAATAGTTAACTGACAATTAACACCAAAAATTGTTTGTCTTAATCAAAAATCTCAGGTTTTGTTACAATGATAACTAGAAGTACCTAGGTATTGTTATTATGATTTACTTTGTCGTAAACTTTATAAACACGTCGTTTTTTAATAAAGATGGACTAAACTAGAAGTAAAATTAAGTCTGTATGAACTTTGGAATACTTTACTTTGTGCTTATTAACAAGGCGGACGGCGTTTTAAATTTCGTAGTATTGTTTAAGAACAAGATATTAATTTTTATATTATAATATTTTTTAGTATCTTTAAGATCCGTTTAACGGATGCAAGGCGTTTGAAATTGACTGTCAAATTTAAAAAAGGATTATATTTAAAAATAAATATGCATATAAATTACAATGTACGAATTTCTTCACGTTTTATCATTACAAGTTTTGTTAAAAAAATAATAAATGCTATATAAAACAAATAGGTCGCGTAGAATTGTTCTCCGCATACACTCACTGAGGTGGGTGCCTTATGAAAAAGTCGCAAAAAGCACTAAATCTGCATTTCTAATAGTTTGTATGTTTTGTAAAGTCTTTCCACCTATTTTAACCAGCTATTACAACACAGCTCAAGGTTTAGTGACTTTAAATAGTCTGTATGTTCCCTCAGATAGTTTTTACTGGCACCAGCACAAAGACTAGCTTTGTGGCTACTACCAGTTCCCTCCGCAGTATTATTGCTGCTGTTCGGCACTATAGTGTTCCAGTTTGAGTATAGGGTAGTCGGAAAAATTGTTAACGCAAGAGGAGGATGTAAAATAGATTTTAAAATCAGCACCATATCCATATTTTTTCGGTACAAGGAACGAAACTATTCACAAGTAACTCCACTCCTAATTAACCTTCTTTTGTCGTTGCAATATGATATGAAACAAGTTTTACACAGCGAAATGTGACTTATACGCACCTGGTGATCTTCCTTTAAAATCTAGAGCACTTCCGAAAAACGGTAAGCCCTCAGGTCCAGGAATTTTTCTCGCAAGTTTGTACATATGTCTTCTCGATATACGCCAGGTTATGTACCAAATTAAAATTACAGGCACAAGCAATAGATAAAATAATCTCGCTACACCCCAGAAATATTGGAACATAGTTTCTGATTGTGACCACATCATTGTGTGAACTGTTTAATTAATTTTTGAAAAAGATTAAAAAACAATTTTAGTGTTTAAAATTTATCAACAACGGTGAACATAAGGGGACTTAGTTACATGGCGTTCTTACCAAAAAAACTAACTTCAAAACTGAAAAAGGCTATTTCTAGTTTAATTTGCTCTCATCCTTGCTCTCAACGTTACCGACCGATAAGTATGTCATTAACTAAAGTGTTCATGCTGTTAGGTTATGGAACTCGCTTCCTAGTGAGATTCGTGAATGTGAAACCCTTGTTTCTTTCAAAAAACAATTAAAAGAACTCTTACAGTTATTTAACTTTATTCGTGTAGGAAGTTATATTTCGTTATGTATTATGTTTAGTATGTAATTGTATTTAGTATGTAGTTTTTTTTGTGTAGTTTTGTACAACAGGTCTACATATTCCATTTATTTTTTTCTTTTAACGGGTTGGCTGGAAGAAATTTCATTCATTTGAGATAAGCTTGCCCTTTGTATTTACGTTTATTTTAGTCTTAAGTTTTTCTGTATGTTTTGTTGTGTACTATAAAGATTTTATTTTTAATATAAAGAGTTAATAATATTAATAATAATAAAATGACAAAATTAAACAAGTAGATAAATTATCATAGTTATAAAACGCAACCTTTTTAAACACACCTTAAACGGTATTAGTTCGCGTTTACTATTTGAAATGGTAGTAGAGTGCTGTGCGTGGGGATTTACCTATCCTTGCTAACATAATAACTCGGTCATGTTCTGATCCCAAGGTTAGTGTAGCCGGTAGACTTGCAAGCCTAACATACAAAGACAGCGACGCACCTGTAACATCTATAGTGTCTATAGGTCACGGTTGTCTCTTACCATCAAAAGACCTGTTGTTCACTAACCTATCACATTAAAAAGTAATTAGCTATCAATGTTGTCGTTTTAATTATTAATCGCAAAATTGTGGGACTTAGTGTTGTGCCTCTGCCTACCTCTTCGGGGATATGGGCGTGACGATACTTTTTTCAACACAAAATAAAATCCGCACACTGTTAAATTGTATTATGTACTATTATATTTATTGAAGCTAAGGCAACACGTTTAACTGCAACAGTGATCCATAACATTTCCACTATGTATACAATACCGACCGTTTTAAAATATTTTTTTTCCACTTTGTTGAAATTAAAATTAATTCATGAGAAAAAAAAACACAGTCACACGCACTCCAAAGTCAAAAGATATGGTGAGAATGTGACTTACGCTTAAGTAATGTTTGAGTTAATCTTGATTTGTTTAAATTACGATAACGATTTCTCTCGACAAATTCATTACTTGGAAAAAAGCATAATAATAAATTATGGCAATTTATTCATTTACCATATTAAAAAAAAGTAAAAAAAAAAGACTTTACCTTATATTTACCATATAGTATATTGTAATATCCAACGGTGTATGTATACCAAAATTATACAAAATATGTTTTCTGAAAAAACCTTCCAGACATTGCACTTTTATTAATAAAAAAAAAATAGCTGAAGTTCTTCAACTGTTTCACAAGCTTTTTTTTCAGTAATCTTCTCCTCCTCGGGATCCACATTTGACATTTATAGATACTACACAAAACTATTGAGTCCTCAGTCTCTTAACTTGTAGAGAATCGCACGCGAGAGATGGATATTTCGGTTTCAATTCCTGTCTGGGGTTTATAACTTCC
Source organism: Calephelis virginiensis (assembly GCA_002245475.1). Taxonomy (NCBI): domain Eukaryota; kingdom Metazoa; phylum Arthropoda; class Insecta; order Lepidoptera; family Riodinidae; genus Calephelis; species Calephelis virginiensis. The sequence continues at coordinate 196,147 of NJDC01000302.1, read as the reverse complement.
TGTATTTTTATAATTTCAAAATTCGTGAAAATTCGTTATTATAATATAAAATAAAGTAACCTTTAAAATAGTCGTATTCATTATGAAGGCGATTCGATGCAACTAGCTTATTTTATTACACAGTACAAATAATTATGCATAGAACATTCATAACACATATTTTCACGATAAGTCCCTTAAGACGTTACCTTCACATTTATTACCCTTTTCATACAAACGCGCAGGTTTCTGGGACTTTTTTTCTTAATAACTTATGTCTAAATTACACAATATAAATTTTGCCAATCTGTGAAGTAGTTTGGATATAACGTGAAGGATTTTATCCTAGGATATCAACCTAGGATATCGACTAAAAATCACAAATTATAGATACGTTGCTGTCAATAATGCAAGCATATAATTTGTTTACTTTAGGGCTTTGTTTTTGTTCATATTCTTGTTTGTTTATCTATGTATACCTACCAATTTCAAACCAAAAATACTACTCTGTCAAAAAAGTACCCGAAAAAGATCAATAATATACAAACTGTTCGTTACACAAAATTTGTTTTATCACCTTCAAAGTATGCCCCTTCAGAAACGATACGCTTACGCCAACGAATAATCCAATCATCAAAACATTTCTTAAACGCTGTTTCTAGAATTGTGTTCAGTTCTCGCCGCGAATTCTTTTTTTTTTAATTTTACCGATTGAAAACGGGAGCCACGAGGTTGTAATAAAGTTTAGGAAAAAGAAAAAAGTCGGCTGGAGCCATATCTGGTGAGTATGGTGGTTACTCGATGGTACTTGATGATTGTTTGGTCAAAAAATCCTTCACAATTATGGTCTTGTACTAAGGTGCATTTTCGTGATTCAGAATTTTCTTTCCACAAATCTGAAATTTGAACTCTTAAGCCCATTCCAATCAGGTTTTTGGCGAGGACATAGTACAGTAACGGCTCTAGTTAAAGTTTGTGATGATATTCGTTACGCAATTGATTCGAAACTCCTCACCGCACTCGTTTTGCTGGATTTCAGTAGTGCATTTAATTCGGTGGATTTTGATTTGCTCATTGGTGTTCTTAAGACCATTTACTTTTCCTTATCTGCTTTAAATTGGTTTGGCTCTTATCTGCGTGGTCGCTCACAATATGTATTTTTAAATGAAATGCAGTCCGACTGGTGTGAAATAGTTGCAGGTGTCCCGCAGGGGTGTATTTCGTCTCCCTTAGTGTTTTCAATATTTATTAATACAATCACTGCGGTAATTTCTTCTAATTTTCATTTTTATACAGATGATTTGCAGATTTACCGTCATTTATGTACTTCGGATAAGACTAGCGCCCTGATTTCTTTAAATGACGATTTCCGTGCAATTAGCTTGTGGGCTGAATCCTAAGGTCCTTTAGTTATCCGTTTAAAATCAAAAGCTACAATTCTCGGGAGTAGATATCAGCTTGGAGCCATCTATTTTTCCAGTTACAACAGTACTCAGATCTCTCTTCCGACCAGCGAAACTTTCTTTTGAGGATCATATTACTAACTTGAGTAAAAAGTCTATTATACTTTTCATATGGTACATTCTTTAAAAAAATTTCTTCCTACGAAAACAAAAACTCCCTTGTACAGTCTCTTATACTCCCAATTCTTGATTATGGTAATGTATGTTTCCTTGATGCTACAGAATCTCTCCTAAATAAATATGAGAAGCTTCAAAATTCGTGCATCCGATTTATTTTTAATCTCCGTAAGTTTGGCCACGTCTCCATGTATGGAGCTCAACTCAAATGGCTTCATATACCACGCAGAAAATTACATATTCTATCTACATAATTACATATCCTTTATAATATTCTGCATAACCAGTCAGCTCCCACATACCTGCGGGAGCGTTTTAGCTTTCTGCATTCTACTGATTCGCCATGTCGCTCGAATCATAGCTCTGTACTTCGTTTTCTCACTTTGCACTCCAATTGTTATTCTAAATCTTTTACTTTCCAACCAATCAAATTGTGGAATTCCCTTCCTGTCGTGATTTGTGACAGCCCTTGTTTACCTACTTTTAAGATAAGAACGAAGGAACATTACTTATCGTTGTCGCAATAACATTCTCATATTTTATCCTACTAAGATATTTTGATAATTATAATTGTACCTGCTTTATTTTTTACATATTTGATTATTATATTTTTATTTATTTGTTCTAAGTATAGCTATAGTTAATTATTTTTTGTACACGATGCCTTCCATTTTATTTTCACAGCTGCATTTTTTTTGGGTTGGCTGGAAGAAATTTCTTTAGTTAGAGATAAGCTCGCCTTTTGTGCATTTTTAACTTCACGTTTGTGTATTTTAGTTTTTCGTGTGCAATAAAGTGTTAAATAAATAAATAAATAAAAATAAACAAAAATATGTATGTAATCCTAAAATAAGCAAATTATATGCTTGTATTAATTTTGCTAAGCAAGGATACTAATACTTAGAAATATTTGTCTAGTTATAATTTACTTAGCATATATTTCCCCTGTGTTCTTCCGGGTCCACTGTGTAGAATAGACTGTCTGCCGTCCTGCCTGGCAGGCTGCCGTAAAAAGCGAGCAAAGGCGTCATTAATTTTATTTACGATTTTGTTTACGTTTTTCGATAATGGCACGACATTATTTATAAATCGCAAAAATCTTACAACATTGCTTATGGAGTTTTGGTGCCATCGAGAGAAAAGATGGTAGAAGTATTTTCATAATTATTGAATTCCGTGTTGATATTGAGTGAAATTAGTCAATTTTGGTGGCATTTTGTACAATTTTGTTCAGTGATAGTGCACAAATGAAATAATCGTGAAGAAATTAACGTATCGTGTATTTCCTCGTTGCCGCCAAATCTCACTGCATGAGTTTGAGTAGTGAGGCCACCGCTTTACCCAAGAGCCTGACATGACTTACTGACGACTTATGACTAATGACTAATTATAATTGATTAAAAATGATATAAAATTTGGTGCAAATTTCTACTTGACTAGTGGCAAAATACGAACGTATAAGCCAAAAACTAAAGAAAGAACATTGCTTATGTCAATTTAGTTTCTGAGATTATAAACAGGCTATAATTACGTATTGTGTGGTGTATCGAAATATTATAATGGATGTTTATAGCACGAGCCACCTAAACGTGCTTTAAACAATTATCGCCCGTGTTTTAGTTATTAGATATATTACGACTGGGAGACTATTTCTTTATTCCGTCGTATCAATCAATGATAGATAGGAATAATACTAATCTATTTTTTATACAAAAAGTTGCAACTCAAAACAAAATCGTTATCAAAAATGGCCTTTAAAAAGTGCTGTTTTAGGCTAGGGATAAATTAGTGCCTTAAGCAAACCCATAGGCGGAGATAGTTATAAACACAAACAGAAAAGCATAAATGTATTATATTAGCTGATGATTATCATTATTAAGTGTTTTTCACCCAAGCTAACAAAAATGACGCAAGAAGATAAAAACAATGTTATTTTGTAGTACTTATTACCTAATTGCTTTAAATATTTATAGTCATTCAAAATATCATAAATTTTCGCAACGATTTTCAAGGCTTCAGAAATAATAAACCGACTAAAACAACTAAAGGTTAACTACATATAATATCTTAACGTCGATATCTCCGAATGGGTCCCTACCTCAACCAGGGTACCACAACTAGACGAAGGCACTAAGTACTATAATGTGATAGGTGGCAAGTCTTTCGGCAATCGGGCACATATCCGAAAACAAAGCGAGACAATATTTCTGATCAACCCATCGCTTACAACTATACAAAGCGCAATTCGGCGTCATATGGCCTCATACTGTTCTCAACTCTGGGCAGGGGCTCTACAGTACCAGCTCCTTCTGTTTGACTGCATTCAACGTAGAGCAACTCGAATTGTTAATGACTGGGCAATTACCAATCGGCTTGATTCCTTGTCGCTGCGTAGAAATGTTGATCCCTCAATGTTTTCTAGCGCATCTATCATGGGGAATGTTCTGAGGAGTTGTTTGGTTTAATTCTAGCCGCTGATTTCCACCTTCGGACTGCACGAGAGTTTAAAGTATCATGCCTATCATCTTTTACCACAACACCTTTGTGGAATCAGTTACCAAGGGCGGTATTCAGTTACCAAACAATTATGACTGAGGGACTTTCAAAAAAAGAGCGTACTCAATCCGTAGAAAGGTCGGCAAAGCATTTGTCATAACCCTGGTGTTGCGGATGTCCATGGGCGGCGGTGATCACTTTCCATCAGGTGACTCACTTGCTCGTTTGCCTCCTCTTGTGCAAAAATATATAACCCGTACGAATTAACTGTGTACCTCGCGCTGTAACGTAATCTGTCATTTTTCATTAATTTGTCATTTTTTATGTTGATAAAAGATCGATTTAATAACGGTAACAAAGATGCTATCACTACTGAATGCGTAACGCCGCAGGGGGGAGGTGCAGCGGGAGAGGGGTCGCATCCCGGTGGAGTGCACTGTAGACGAGTACGAGTTGTACTTACTATTAACACGTAACAACAAACTGGCAACGCACTGTTAACATCTTGGCTTTTATTTCTTACCTGGAAACCCTGCATGTTTTCATAAAAAAATCAAAATGTCAAAAAAATCGAAAAACGTGCGGGTATCATATAATGGGTACTAAGTAAAACTTTAAGTTGTTTCGTTTATTTAATGAAAACTTTCACTTGTACACGAATATATTAGTTTTAATCTTAAATTATTTGTTTTGTCAACAAGGAAGTTTATTTTGTTACAGTTTTATAAATGCCAATATACATATTAATATAAAATGAAAACAAATTAACCTACAACCTATGTACAAACCCGTCAAAGCAGAAGGAAACAACGCCTGTCACAATCATAAAGTTTGAAATGAAGTAGTTCTAAAAAAATCAAGCCAAAATTTCAAGCATTTTTTGCAAGTTAAGGACCATGATATAACATATACATACTACAGATTTTGCAGACATAGAAAAGTGGGAATAGGTCCTCTTTATAAAAATATTAAAATTGAGTAAAATATAAATTACGGAAGTTAAAAAAAATACTTTTACAACAACAAGGAATAAAGTTTTCTAAATTTCGTAAGACATTATTTCGGCAATACTCGATGTAAATGTGTTATAATATAAAGAAATTGTGACAGCGCCGTAAACATCCTTCTTTCACACAAATATGATAGTGGTGCTTATCCACCGGAAAAAACCTTCTACCCTATAATTCTTAAGAAAGAAAAACGTTCTTGAAACAGAATTTCAGTCAGCGACCAACGATAATATTTCTAACGACCTTTCACTCTCTGCGGCCGAACCCACGTCAAAACTTTTATTCGCCAATTGAAAGTCAATATTTTTTTTCTTTTTCAAAAATTCGTAGAACTTTATCCAAAGTGGAAATAAAATATCTTACAAACTATATTTGGTATCGATTGAGTTAACATGCAGTGGCCATACGCTTGCGTGGCTCCAAACGAACCTTGAAGCCCTCTTCACGTTTTAGAATAATATCGGCTTGAAGTTTGAAATCTTCTTCTTTAATGTCTGAGTAGACACGGAAGTTCCTCAAAATGGTTGAGAGAATAATCTTGAGCTTCAACATGGCGTATTTGCGACCTGTATTTACAACATTATTAATGGTCAAGCGAAATGATCTGTGATATGATGTGTTAGTACATTATTTTTTCTGGGCCTATCACGTGTGAAAGTTTACCGACCACCCTCCTCCTCCACCTCAATCAGGCCAAACCATTATTAGGACTTTACTAACCTAAACGAAACGATTGCGCATGTTCCCCCCCCCCCCCCCCCCCCC
>NJDC01000302.1:162566-173639 GCA_002245475.1 Calephelis virginiensis | reverse complement strand
AACATCCCATCAAAAAATTAAAAAATCTGTTGACTTCAGTAGCGCCTTTACAACATTATAATGTACGTTCATACAGCTATACACATGCATATTATTTAACATATCCATTATCCTAACATATATTATTACAGTCATGTTTAAGAAAAATGTTGCTAATTTTGTCAATTTCACACCACCTCACATTTCTAAATAGATTAAGGAGTACCTATGAGCCTACAGCCTGAAAGTATGCAACCCACGTTATTGAGCAATGGATTTAAATAAAAATTCTAGCTCATAGAAATTCATATGTAATAAAAAATCGTAATAGGTGTCTTGCTAAAGAGTATTTATGTTCCTTGCTAATAGATTTATTAAGTTTCAAAATTCAGAATTAGAGACATCTAAAACAACTTTTTTTTAAAAATATCTTCTATGTCGGGAATCGAAACCAAACTCCGCAAACAACTTGTTAGTGGCAGTTGCTAACGCCAATGCCATAATGAAAAAAAAAACTCCGCAAATGATTACGAGTATTAGGTAGTAAGCATGTAGCTACACTAACCCCATGACCAACGAGACATCTCTGCTTAGGCTTTTGAAAATGATGGGCGTGATACTATTTTTAATCTGATATCTTATCTGATAGTTTAATAATTTATTTAGTACAAACGGCATAAAGTTATGATTTAGTCACGTATGTTATAAATGCCTTTGCGTTCTTAGGCCTCTTTATTTTGATATTTCAAATTACTTTTTCTTTTTTTAATGGTGTGAATATAATGATTTAATGATATAAATACACTTTTTCATTTTTGTAATAGTGTGAATATAATGATTTAATGATATAAATACGCTTTTTCATTTTTGTAATAGTGTGAATATAATGATATCGTGAATAAAACATTATCGTTACATAATCTTACCTAATAAGATTTCCACGGTACATTCACTCATGTAGTCGTGGCAATCGAAAACCCCGGACTCCTTCTTCAGTTTTTCTACAACAGCTCTTGAGTTGGCATTGAAGAGATCGATGAAACTTTTCAATACATTTAAATGGAATGTGGGTGCGATCAACTTTCTATGGGAACGCCATTTCTGACCTGTAAAATTATAGAAAATTTAATCCAAGATGGTTCATATTTAATTATTCCTGTCGATGAATCATTGGTGTTTACAACTGTCGTTCTATAGTTGAGACATAATTAAATAAACTTGCTTTCACGAGAATAGAGTTGCCAATTTATAGCGACACAGACACACACACACACACACACACACACACACACACACACACACACACATACATATCTTTCCGCCAAGTCAGAGCAGAGTAGGCAGAGACTATCGAGTGCTAAACCTCACGATCCTGGTAGACCTGCCTGGCTTCCTTCACATTAATTACCCTTTTCATACACACTCGCCGGTTTAGAGACTCTTGACACCACCTTCAGATAAAACCTAAGCGTAAAGATCGTAGAATGTCAACCTAGGTCTTCCCGATTACTTATATCCATCCACATTCGCATTATATATCTGCTTTGTCAATCTTTCATCTGTCATTATTTTTATATGTCCTAAACAGCGGAGTATATCTTTTCTCATTTTAATACCAACACTTTCTTTCAATCCTACTCTTTCTTGGATCTTACTGTTACGAATGTGGTCAGCGAGCGGAATACCACAGATTATCCATAGCGTTCTCATTTCTACCGCATTTATCATATTCTTATGCTTTTTCTGACATACAGAACTCTCGCTTCCATACAGCAACGTTGGGATAAGCAAATAATTATGCAAAGCGAGTCTAGCACTTTGACTCAAAATCTTACTTTGAAGTAGCTTATCCAGCGCTCCATTTACACTATGACCTATCACCGCAGGATAAAAAGGCACCGTTGTAATTTCAAGAAAGATATAAAACAGATAATTGTGCAGGAGATCTAAAAATCGTTAGATGTCCTTTTGACTGCAGATTTACAACCACAAAGGTTATCCTAATGTTTCTTTAATAGTCACAAAGAAAAATTAGGAAAATTGGTCGAGCCGTTCTAAGATTTATATTAAAAGAAAGGTTACCTGTACTGATAAGAAGACCATCTCCGAGCCATGGCTTGAAAAACCTGTAGTCTTCTGCTTTGTCGATATGAACATGACTGCTCAATATTACTTCAACGTCACGGGGATCGAACAGGAACACGATGAGTCTAGGACCTAACCACAGTTTGACAGCACTTTCTTTGTTGTACTCCTCGCCCCTTTCCACTACTTTTTGGAATATGTCTACAGGAATAAAAAATAATAATTATGGACATTTCAACACTTTCAATGTAATTAAAACTACATGGGTGTAAATTTAGAAAGAAGAGTTTTTTATACAAGAGGTGGCAAATGAGCAAGTGGGTCACCTGATGGAAAGTGATCACCGCCGGACATCCGCAATATCAGGAGTATCACAGATGCGTTGCCGACCTTTAAGGAATAAGTATGCTCTTTTCTTGAAGGTCTCTAAGTCATAATTGTTTGGGAATACCGCACTAGGTAACTGATTCCGCAAAGGTGTTGTTACAAATCTTTATTCAATTAACTAAATTAGAAAAAAAAAACTCGATTCATTAAAGCCTCTTAATAATCCATAAAATCAATATTTTATCGACACTGAAGTAATGTGATTTTAATTGTTTTATATAGGCGTTATTATTAAATAATGTAGAAAAATCTTCTGTGGTCAATTGTCAATTATTTTTATTTGCGTTCTTCATTAGATTTAAATTGAGCATTAATATTAACAAATACCAAAGAGTCTCTTGAACTGGAGTATTGCAGTAAACGGTGAGAAACTTTTTGAAGTTAAACTTCTTTAGAATCGTTGAGATTTCAAAACGGGTGCAACGGAAAAACGGCAGGTAAGAGACACATATATATATATATATTCATCTCATTATTTTGCAGGTAAGAGACACAAATATATATTCATCTCATTATTTTGTCGATTTACTGAAGTTTCACTTCTATCGTGTGTGAATCGCACACACACCTTTTTTAATCAATATGGGAATTCATTTATCAAAAACAGACCAGGGTAAATCGAGAGAAAAGCTACAAGTAGTTTTTCAAAAACATTTAATTTCGTGTACATATTGAGTGAAGTTAGTTAAATTTCTCAAAGTAAAAGTGCAAAAGTAAAATATTTATGAAGAAATTAGTATATTATTATTATCTGGATGCCGCCAATTCGCACTCAATAAGCTTAGGTAAGGATGCTACTGCTTCGTATATACTCTAATATAGCTCATTATGATGAGCTTAGGACTTATTTTGAATAACTTAGTCCAGTTGCAACATTTTCGAAAGTCCCAATTATATTGTTGCTATCACATTTATGTCACAATCACTCCATTAAATACAACACAGAGGCAGTAACATTAACTCCAAATGAAGAATACAATATCCATACAGTGCCCGCTTTCTCTATCTATCGCTCTATCCAGAGTCTATACGATGTCTATACCGTAACTTTTTGTCTTGGAATTATTTCAAAAACGCTAACTGTCTACTGCGAACCGTCACTATAATGTCGATTAAAAAACGACGTGTTTATTATTACGACTTAGGTTATTTTTTTATTTTTTTTTTATTGATTACGCCTAATAACCACCAGATTTTGGATGATCCTTTTTCGGGAATGACCGAGACCAGGACCAGTATAAAATTTATCAAAAATCGATAATTAGTTAGTTCGATAGTTAGTTACATTAGTTTTTGAGTAATAATAATATATAAAAAAAAGTTTTTTTTTTCTTTTTTCTTTTTAGTTTTTGAGTAATAATAATATATACATTTTCGTATATATCCCTTAAAACCATTTATAACTATACAATACCATAACCATGGACGTTGGTAAAATTTATATGGGACTACCTCGGAATCATTACTTATCTTTCGAAAAAGAAATTACGTGTCCTGTGTGCAACGTGTCATTAAAATACTGCTTTAACTTTTACTATTCTCAGTACTTCTGCGTATACCCCGGCTTTACATGTAATTCCCAGCTTATTAGTGTACAACATACCTGCAGAACTTCCCTTGAACTCCAAGGCATTGCCAACCACTGGCAAGCCATTGGGACCAGGTAACTTTTCGGCGAGGTCATAGAAGTGTCTTTTTGTCATACGGTAGTAACTGTACCATAATATTAAGGCTGGGACAAGCAAGACATAAGACAAGCTGATGGCCGACCAGCTGCTTTGGACAACACTTTCTGCTGCCGTGTAACTCATGTTGAGTGGAAATGTGCTCTTTCTCTACCTAAAATCAAATAAAACAGATAAGAAACTAAATAATTTAAATATACATAAAACTGAATTCAGTCAATACCATTCGTTCAAGAATGGCTGCTCCGATTTTCGTGATCTCTGATTGGTTAATTCATTTCCGTCCTTAAGACCAAATAAGGTATAATATCAAAAAAATATACTAAAAGCTTAAGAATTTAAATGGCAAAACGCGGACGGTACGACATTTGTTGGGACAGCACAAAAAAATAAACTGAAAACCTTATATTTGTTTATACTGGTCAGTATATTGACCCCGATCCGACTGAATGCGTAGGAAGTTTTTTTATGTGGAGGAAGACTAAAATTAGGGGAAGCTTATTGACTCTCGCTTTAAATACTTCCGCGATCTTCTGGAAATTGTCACAGATAGAAAATTACAATCACTTACGAAAGATAACAACAAACTATCTGATAATCTATATACTCTAAATAAAACTTAAAAACTCAGTGTTACACAAAAGCAGCCTTATCGCGAAAACAGCAATATCTATTGCAAACTTTATATTATGGAGATATGATCAAAGAATGTTACACGATAGTGCTTTTAATACACAAAAAAATAAATATAATGCATGAAACATCAATTGGATCAATTAAACAATGGAAAAAATTAACAGTTTAACTTAACCAAGTCAGATTGAACGTAGAAAGTGACGTTTAACCATATTTTTAAAGATATTGATATTTGGGACTATCCTGACTTCTACAGGGAGCGAGTTCCAAAGATTTGCGATAACAAAGGTAAATCGGCTATAATAGGTTTATTGAAACAAAAGTCTTCTACTTTCGCAGATAAATAGACGTAGGTGGCCACTGTCATTTATTTTATAACTAGCTGCTACCTGCGGCTTCGCCCGCGTTTTCACAGAAACCCGGTGTGCGATCGGGATTAAAAATAGCCTATATGTTAATCCAGGTCACAATCTATCTGCCTTCCAAATTTCAGACAAATCCGTTCAGCCATTCGAGCATGAAAGAGTAACAAACATCCATACATCCATACTTATAAACTTTCGCATTTATAATATTAATAGGATATGAAAATCTTGTGTTTTGGATATCTTGATCGTACTCCCGAAATTTACTGGACCGATTTTTAAGATTTTTTTTACCTACTCATTTGGAATATAATTATGTGGTACCAAGGTTGACATTCCACGATCAGATCACTCGGATATTATCTGAGGGTGATGTCAAGAGTCTTCGAAACCGGGGTGTTTGTTTAAAAAGGGAAATGAACGTGAAGGAAGCCAGACAGGTTTGTCAAGATCGTAGGTTCTGGCACTCGATACTCTACCGCGTAATGGACTTGGCGTGAAAATATGCATGCACGTATGCATGGTACCTTTACTTCGTATCGATGTTTAACATACATGGCAGAATAAAGTTTGCCGAGGCAGCTAGTATTTTAAGGAAATGAAAATCACATGGAATTGAACTCGAGCCTCATAAAAGTTAGATGCAGTCGGTTAAGGGCAGATTGTACTAACAACAAAGATGTTAATGAAGAAATGTCAACATTAGAGTGATATTTAGGCTTCTAACGTGAAAGTGCCACATGAAAAGGCATAATTAAAATCGAATCACGAAAATGACGGGCACTGACAACGAACGGGTACGATCGAGATAAGCAAACGATAATTGATTTTTAATTAAAAAAGGTTTAGTACACTAGCTGTCACTCTTTTGCCCCTTTTTCACGGCTTTGCCAACGTTTTTTTTTTTTTCATTTTATTATCACAATGATTTTTTCATTTTTCTTACAATATAACGTTATAGTATTTTCTTCCTTTGTTATACTTTTTATTATTTAAGTTACAATTATATTGCAATTTGTATTTTTTTTAATTTTTAATGTTACTATTAGTTTCTTTCGTCGGACCTTCTCAGGGACGCAATTCCGGTCCGATGGTAGTTTATGAAAATATCTACGCGCACAAGTGTCACTTGTATGGTCCATGTGAATATTTTTTTCCTGATTCTGATTAATTAGAATATTATCATGTTTTATATGAAAATTGTTTTATTACGATATTGGAAAGCAAACAAGCAGACGGATTTCTTAGTGGTAAGAAACTCACGCCACCTAGAGACACCAAAGGTGATAACTGTGCGTTGCCAACCTGAGGCCGGGATGTAAGGCTTTGAGCAAAAGTAAGTTTATTGGCTACTTTAGGCTTCGAACCCGAACATGTCAACGGCAAGAACTGACGTTATGACGGCAGGAATAAGAAAGGCGGTGGTAGGTACCAATCCGGGCGAGCCGCTCCGAAACACTGCCACCTACTCAGATGTCACGGCGTTAGTGACGGTAAGCCTTTGCTCGCCTTTTACAAGCTGCCTGGCAGGAAGGCAGATGGTCTATTCTGCAAAGGAGCCCGGACCCACCAACAATGGGGAAAAAGAGTCTTCTAAACTATCGTGTTTGTTTGAAAAGTATAGGAATCGTAACACTTGACACTCATTACCTACACAACGTGTATACCTACTTTTTTGCAACAAATATTGAAATAATTTTATACATTTAGATAAAAAAGGAAATGATCTTCATTTGTAATTAGTATAGATAGTAAATTAACACATATATTTAAAAAATTGAGTCGATCTACATTAGACAATAATACAATCGCATAATTCAATCAATAAAGTTATCACTTAAATTAAATGTCGAATAATTAAGCTAATTAAATATGTTAATTTCAACATAATAATTTACATAACATTTCCGCAACATCGGACGAGTAATGATAACAGTTATTAACATTTAGCATATCCCAATTTAATTGATCATACTAACATAAAAATTACAACTTTAGTTGAATTTCTGAAAAAAAAAGATAAATGCAAGTTATAATTTAAATTATAGTCATAAAACTAAGACTTATTATTTATAAACGCGATGGCTTTAGTTTGTAATCAGGAATTCCGACACCATATTTATAAACGCGATGGCTTTAGTTTGAAATCAGGAATTCCGACATCATATTTATAAACGCGATGGCTTTAGTTAGAAATCAGGAATTCCGACATCATATTTATAAACGCGATAGCTTTAGTTTGAAATCAGGAATTCCAATATCGTTTTTATAAATTAGCATATAAGTTAAACCAACTGTTTAATCATCTCTGTGCCACAAACCAATATCCATTCTTACGTGACGAACAACCTTTTTTGTGTCAAAATTCTTGTATCTATAATAGAAGTTAGATCAAAATAATTACTGTTCATAAAACAGACTAACCAGTTAATACTCGTGAAATAAAAAGGTCTGGTAAATATAAGTTTGTTTTTGCCGTAAGTTAGTTATATACTTAACCATTTGAATATTTAAACATAATATTATTTTGTAAAGGAAATTATTCAGATAATAATATTACACTATTTCATACGTATCTACACGCCAAGTCTCTTGTGGAATAGGCAGAGATCAGTCACGATCCTTGCAAATCTGCCTAACTTCCTCTACATTTACATACAAACACATCGGTTTCGAGAACTTGACGAAAACCCTTGTATAATACCCACTGATTAGTTCGTAAAATGTTAACCTTAAAATTATGTTCAAATCTCTATAGGTATTGCAAATGTTTATGTATCGATTTATACTTTATACGAAATTGAATCGTTTAAACGAAAATACTAGACAAACCTACCACTACTCAAAAATATCGAGTAAAATACTTAAACAAATATAAACAAAAACAAATAAACAAAAAAACAAACAAACAAAAATAAAAACAAAAATACTCAAAAAAAACTCAAAAACAAAAAATTACATTCTAGTTAGAAAACACAATAGTTTTTCCTGTAGGGAATCGAACCGATGCAATCCACAAACGAATAAAAACATCTTGACCGACCTTTGATTTGCAAAAATATAATTAATATTCTGATTTTAGAAAAATAACTTAAAATTAATTTCTTATTTAAAAACATTTATGTTTCATTGTTAATTTTATGCATTGTCTTTTTATTTTTCATTTGCATTTTGTTAAATTACATTTTGTACACTAGTCACCACTATCCCACTATCGTTTTACATAATTAAGTAGAAATTAAAAAACATTTTTATTAAGTGGACGCACTCCTTTACATAATAAATAAATATCCACGACCAAATTACACAAATTCATTCTAACCTCAAAGCAAACAAATTTTATGATTATGTTATGGGTGTTATTTAACAATACTAGTACCAAAGGCAATATGTCTACTTGCTAGTACATAGAAATACTTGAATAGGTACTTAAATATTTTTTTAAAACACTCAGACTCATAAATGCACATATCTAAGTGTTCATTCTAGGTAAAAATGCATACCCTATCAGAAATCGAATCCGTGCCTTATGGTTGCTCGGAAGTTAAGCGTGTACCCTTATCTCACTAAAATTAGAAATGTTACAAATATAAGAATTAGAATTAGATATTAGAAAGTTCGAGAGGCTTAATGGAAGGATAGTTGTACTTTACAGTACATTAGAACAGTAAATCTACTGTGGAAAGGATAATTTAAATTACATAAACTGAACCGCTGGCAAAACCAATTGTAATTTAACCTTACATTTAAAAAAATCAATTATTAAAAAATCAAATAAAAAAATTAATTCATACACACAACTCATGCTAATTTTGTAACAAAAAAAACACTAATTTATTATGCTAATAAAAGCAAAAATATTTTTTATTATATTAAATAAAATGTTGGTACCTACAAACTATTTGTCCTTTGCTTAAGTTTTTTTTATTTCAATTAAATTAAGTGTAAAACGCTATACAAGCGTTATGCGTTATAAAAACGATAAAAATTTTATGATTAAAAATATAAAAGTACCAAAAAGATTTACGTTCAGCTACCTATTTCATAAAATAACTCTTAATGATGCTGTAAACGTCAGCAAAATTTTAAAATTAAAGAAACACCAGTAAAAACTACATATAAATAAATTAAAAAATACATTATAAGCATCAAAATTTTTGTATTAATTTGATTTGTTCAAATAC
Organism: Calephelis virginiensis; assembly: GCA_002245475.1. Lineage (NCBI taxonomy): Eukaryota > Metazoa > Arthropoda > Insecta > Lepidoptera > Riodinidae > Calephelis > Calephelis virginiensis. The sequence continues at coordinate 164,318 of NJDC01000302.1, read as the reverse complement.
TTATAATATTATGAAAAATTTTTTAAAACTTCGTTATTTTCGGTTATTGGAAATAAATTTCTAACAAAAAAGCAATAAATCCTGTGACAAAATAAAATTAAAAATGTAAAAACAAAAACGAAATATTAAATACAGCCCTACCTGTATCCAAAGTTCGGGGCTTTGTGACAAGTTATAAGTGACCTATCTTGTCAATCGCGTCTTCGATCCAACTGTCCGACTGTATCCTTTGCGGCGATCCTATATACAAAACACCCACGTCACTCTACTTATGTCGCTCTATTACACTCACAGGTCACTAGATATTATCAACGCTAATCAAAACTTTTCCTCCTTATCAATATTCAAAATAAATTACAATTAAAAATGCTTTTCATTGGTACGCTATTTACGTTAAAATGAAGTGTTATGTTTTACATATTTTATAAATATTATTTGTTGTCGCTGTACTACCAGATGTTCTCGCGGTATGTTATTAAGATTAATATCAAATACAATCACATAACGTATAGTTTAAAGTAAATTTTGCAACTATGCATTATTTCATATATATCGTTGGCATCAAAAATTAGTATTAGCTGTTAATACTAACAATGCGTTTATTAGTCACGTAGTTGATTTTTGTAAACACAGTAGTACATAAATATTTATCTTAGTTCTTAGATTTATTTATGTAACCTTAATGACTGTGTCATTTTTCTATCCGGGGTGTCACCTCGGCCACAGAACAGTGACGCACCTATTACATCTATGGTGTCTATAACCACGGTTGTCTCTTACCATCGAAGAGACGTGCTTGTTTGCTCTTACCATACAAAAAAATGTTTGACCGCCTCATTTGTTAAGGGCAGACATACACACATAAACATCGTAGTTGTACGTTGACATCCTGAGGCCGAAGTTTTAGGCCTATTGTGCAGTTTTCCCGGCTACCTTACTCCCGGACCAGAAAATAATACTGCCGACATGGTGAGCGGAATAGGTAAGTTGGTAGATCCCTACCGGGGCTTGGTCCAGAGTACTTTATACTAATAACTGACGTTTTATAATGGTTTTAGGCGTTCTTTAATTTGTTAGAAAAATAACTTCAAACTAATGACGTAAAGTCTAGTTGTTCCAGTGGTAACACTTTCGTACTATCTTTAGTACCTGTACCAAGCGCAGCAGTCCGAACATGCGTAGAATACTGCTGACATATCTAACCATTCCGCGGGCTACCATTGTTCTTTGAACTCAATAAGTTGGCGTGCTGAAAGTATGCCCATAGACTCGTTATTAAAAGCAAATATTCGTATTGATGCTTTAACACCGTCGCAGTACTTATCTTTCAGTTTTTACAGATTGTACTGTGGGGAGTGTGCCGAAAATCGGCTTCATGATTCCCCCGGCTCCATTTTGAGGCTTCCCACTGGAGAATCAAGATATGTAGCAGCTTATCACCCGTATTTGGTTGATATTCCATGAACGAAATGGTTTACTCACTCTTATATTGTTCAAACAAGTTAATAATGGAAATCATTGCATGAGCAGGTGTTTCTAGAATTTTATATCTTAAGCGTATTTAACGAAAGAGTGACTAGGCGCCTACTAGATAGACATAATTACACCTTCGATCCCTTCTTTATTTCTGTCAGTTGAGGTAAGCATTAGCATACCAAGCAGGCGGGAAGTTCAAAATAGGTACCCCTAGCATAGGTATCAAGTGAAAAGTTATTCCCCCCCTTGGTTTTTGGGTCCTTATAGTAACAAGCA
>NJDC01000302.1:143762-155278 GCA_002245475.1 Calephelis virginiensis | reverse complement strand
CAATCTGTAATCTTCCAACAAACTTACAAACAGTAAAGTAAATTTTTACAATGGACTTCAAAAAGGAAATAGTATGCTTTTTACTATCTTTTTTTACAAGCAGACGGATTTCCTGTTGGGAAGAAATTCACGCCACCTAAACACCAAAGGCGGTAATAGTGCGTTGCCAACCTGAGACCGGGATGTTAGACCTCGAGCAAAAGAAAGTTTACCGGCTACCTTAACCTCCAAACCGGAACACGTTATGACGGCAAGAATAGGTAAGGCGGTTGTATCAATCCGGGTGAGTCGCTGCGAAACTCTGCCTCCTAGTAGGATGTCACAGTGGCAGTGACGGTAAGCCTATGTTCGCCTTCTACGAGCTACCTGGCAGGAAGGCAGATGGTCTATTCTGCAAGGGAGCCCGGACCAACACGGGGAAAACTTACATTACACTATGCAAGCTTACATAATTCTTTATTTCTGTCCCGATGTCTGTACCTAATGGAATTTTGCAAATTAAATCTGACCAACGTCTCCTGAAATTTTTCATGCATGTCTGAATCGGGTGACAATGCAAAATTGTTACAGCAAAAAACTGACTTAATTATGGAATCGGAAGGTAGATAGACAAAGTTTCCAACAAAATGTTATCGTGTTTGAGATTATTAGAAACTTATGTATATTTAAATACTCTTTTTCAATGATACTGCTAGGTATAGTGCTTATAATTATAATATGCTTCACCACATAGTATAAAACAAAAGTTGCTTCTTTTGTCCCTTGTACGCTTAAATCTTTAAAACTACCAAACGGATTTTGATGCGGTATTTATTAAAAGATAAAGCAATTGAAGAGGAAGGTTTATATGTGTATTTTATACTCGTGAGAAACCAGGGCGGGCCACTAGTATTTTACATTTTTGTCATAATATTTTTTGTTCAAAAGCTTATTTGTTATATATCTTTGATACACGCCGATTATGATTACAAAACATATTATTGGAAAAATCGATCATGTTTTAAATGAGCCACGGATGTCTCATGAAGTGCTATATCGATGACATAGTGCACAAATGTGGCAAGTACTTCTCTCATTATAAAATAACAAGTGGTAGTAGGGTAGGTAGGTATACTAAATAATGCAGATTTCTTACAAACCAACGAGAAGTGTAAAATTAAAATCCTGTCATGAAAATCTTTAACGGAATTTTTGTAGTTCATTTGGTGCTGTAGAGGTTGCATTATGGTGCAAACGTTACTGCTAGTCAGAAGCGATTACATTTAAAAGTAAGTATAACATTTTTAAGTAATTTTTACAATTATAAATAGATAATATGGTACCTAACATGTATTTATAGAATAAATATAATAACAATAATAATAATATCTTTATTGTACACAAAACGTTATCACAAACATGAACATAAAGATGATACAGTACAACGGGCGAGCTTATCTCCAGCAACTGAGATTTCTACCTAATATTTTATTAAATCTAAATAAAGTAGCATATTACATTATATTACTAAAGTATTAACCCTCTATGGTCTAGCGATCCAGGCGTTGGACTTGACTTCATGAGGCCCCAGGTTTGATGCTCTGATCAGGCAATAAAAAGCAAATGTGGATTTTCCAATTCTCTAATCAAAAAAATGTAGCTCAGTTTTAAATATGTGCCCGGTTAGCGATAATCTTGCCACCTATCTCATTATGGGACTTAGTGTCTTCGGCTGGTTGTGGGTGCTCTGGTAGTGCATCTGCCTAATTCTTCAGAGATATAGAAGTGAACATACTTTTTAATAACTTTGATGTAATTTGTAATTCATGTACTTTTGTCCGCGTAGAATTTCTCCACTTTCCAGTTGCCGATTGACTTAATTTTTAATAATATGACATATTATATTAGAAATTAAGTTGATTTTTGCAGTTTTACTTTGCCTAAATTATTTGTGTCACTGGAAAGGAAACTACAGACTTAAAAGATATTTAAAAGTCCTCATTAAAGGTTACATTATGTTATTATCCCATATAGTAATTACGTTAAGAATCTAGGTGTTTTTATCGATAATACTCTTTCTTGAACTAAGCAACTACGGGAGGTCAGTAGGAAAATTTTTTGTGCTTGGAATGCGTTGAAACGTCTTCGCTTTTTGATCCCGATTCCTACCAAGATTATGCTTGCTGATTCCTTGCTACTTAAAATCTTAGATTATGCTGACGCTAGCTATCTAAATCTTACTGTTGAGCAAATAAATAAACTCGAGCGTCTTCAAAATCTTTGTATTAGATTCATATTTTCATTGCGTAAATATGATCACGTTTCCGAGTTTCGTGCTAGGCTCAAGTGGTTGCCTATTAACATTTCGCCGGAACTGTTATATCCTCTCCCTTTTGTACTCAATTCTCTTTGATCCATTTGCGCCTATTTATTTAAAGGAGAGATTTAAGTTCTCTAACAGTGAGGTAAAATTCCTCAGGTCCAATGATAATTATACTCCTCAAGTTCCTTCTCGTAACACTTGTTACTATAGCCGTTGTTTTACCTCGCAAGCAGTGAGGCTTTGGAGTTCTTTTCCCGTAGATATCAGGAGAGCTCCAAATATTAATATTTTTTAAAGTATGTTAAAGCATCACTTTCTACGTTCACTGTGATTAAAACTTTTATTGCTTGTTCTAAATTCTAATGCCTATAATTAAAACAGGCTTCTGCTTTTAGTATGATTTATTTTTATATTAGTAGATGCATTTTTATATTTTTAAGAGCATCATTACACAATATTCTGATAAATCTTGTTCCATACTTAAGGGTTGCCTGGAAGAGATCGCTGACTTGGCGATAAGGCCGCCTTTGTGTATCTTATAATTTAAGTTTTATTTGATGTATTTGTAATTTCTCTGTATTTGGTGCACAATAAAGAGTTATTGTATTGTATTATATCAAATTAGTAGGTTGCTAACACGAAATTTAGCTATTCTGATTTCCAAACCAAAACACGACAATGGCGACTACAGGCGGCGGTACATATTCTGATGTTTGAATATTTATCGCCTCTGTGGTGTAGCTGTTCAGTTGATGGAGTTGACTGCATGAGGTCCCCGTTTCGAATCCCGGGTCGGGCAACAAAAGAAAATAGGGTTTTTGCCAATTTTCTAATAAAAAAAAATGTTGCTCGGGATAGGATATGTGCCCGGTTGGCGATAGGCTTGCCACCTGTCACATTGTGGGACTTAGCTTAGCTTAACTGATAATTGTATGTCGGTATTGGGATGTAATGACCCCATGTCTCGATGACAATAATCGAGTACCATCAGCGCGTAATAGGGCCAGCACTGGTACTACCACCTTACTTAGTCCTACCGCAACAGTGTCAGTGCTTGTCATTCGTGTTCCGTTACGAAAGGGTTGGGTAACCTGCAAAATTACATACGTACATTTGTCTCTTAATATGAGGAGATTCACTCGCTTATTCGATATATTTTTACATAACATAATTAACATAACATAACAAAAATCTAGATAATAATATAGATATAAGTTTTCTGAAAACAATAGGTGTTGCAATAATACATTAGCGATGATATCAGCGATGTCAAAGCAGAAGTGCGTATTTGCATAATACTGCTAAATAATTAAAAACTGTGACTGATACATTAACCTTAATTGTTATAATAATGACTTGAATATTGAACGACAGATAGTAGTTAAATAAAATAAATCATTCGGGACCGTGTATTTTTTCGATATTATTAAAAAGTTCAAACGTGCTTAACTAAAGCTTTGAGTCGCGTAAATGAGTTGCGGAATTACGCTTTCATTCTAAAAGCTTTGCAACTCGAGTACACCTCAGCCCCGTGTTAGTCTAATAGTGTTGGTTACTCTTGAATTTCGATATCGTGCGAATTGGAAATTCGAATCGTAAATGTCATGGATAGGTACTTTTTGTTTTTGTTGTGTACTGTTAACTAAATTTTCAATATTGCATGAATCGAGCTTCAAGAGTAACACTACAGAGCGTTTACAGAGTTGGTATAGATTACATTTACGATACGTGACGAAATCTATGACACTTTTAGTCTAAAAATGTGTTTCTTTTAGTTACCAATAGAGGCGCTGTTCGAAGTTTTCATATAAATAATTTACAGAGACGGTAGCGAGTTAAGTAAACTTGACAAGCCGTAAACTCATGGTCAGGGCTTTGGTCTCCTTTATACACATAGCATAGACTAGTTGCCTCTATGCCTGGTAGCTTGCAAGAGGCGAACATAGACTAAATGTGTCATATATCAACAAGACGGCAAACTTTCCGGTTAGAAATCCATCTTATATTGCGGTCACATCATCTTCTGACCCAATGTCGACATCGACACAGCATCCCGGCCGCATTGTGACGCGCTTATAACGTCTATGATGTCAACCCCTTATCATCAGAAGAGTCATGTTATTCTTTGCTCTCTCAACTCCTAATAAAACAGACTTCAATGCTCAAAAATTATCCCTATAAATATATACAGGGTGACTGATAAATATCGCATAACCTTTCTAGGGCGGCTTTAATACATCAAAAGAAACAACTTCTGTTTTACAATTTTGAGAAAATCGTGAAAAAAGAATTTAGTTCTCCAGACAAAAAGTTCATCGTCCTCTGGCAAAATGTATGGGGAACCAAATTTCCTTTTTCGGGGTTTATTAAAAGTTGTTGATTTTGATGTACTAAAGCCGTTATGCGTTAGTTAGCAGTAACCCTGTACATGTTAAGCCAAAAAAAAATCGAGTACAAGCATTAATAGCTGTAAAAGGGGTACAATCTATTTTCACATTGCTTTTCATACATTAGCAACTGAACTTATTCTATCATTTTGTATTAAATATCAATATTGTGAAATGAAAAAAATAATGTTAAGAATTTATTTATTTATTTATTTAACACTATATTGCACACAAAAACTAAAATACACAAAATACACGAGAAGTTAAAAATGCACAAAAGGCGAGCTTATCTCTAACTAAAGAAATTATTGAAAAGTTTCTAAAAAACTTCCCTTGTTTTTGAAGCAGTGGTAGTAGGTAAAGTAATTTTGTTAAAAAAATAGATTAATTATGTTTCAAGCAAGTCAAAGATCAATTACATTCCGCTGATTGTTTTTTCTTCTAATCCCTTAAAAACCAAACATTATTAACAACCTAGAGATTAAGTTTGTGTAAATCTATTCCTTATTGTGCATGTCCGGAAGTTTCAGTTTTTCGAGCGAGAAAAGAAGAGCAATGTTCCGTGCACTAGGGTAGCGTAGAAGAATCAGTGACATCTATGGTGTCGTGATGGGGTCAACATTTTCACAACATTGTTATCACAACCTTCAGAAAATTTGTTATTAATTGGCTAGAGTATTGGCGCCATCGAGAGAAAAGATGGTCGAAGTCTTTTTATAATTATTGAATTTCGTGTTGATATTGAGTGAAATTGGTCAATTTTGGTGGCATTTTTCAATTTTTCAAGTACAATTTTGTTCACTGAAAGTGCACAAATGAAATAATCATGAAGAAATTATCTTATCGCGTCTTTCCTCGTTGCCGCCAAATCTCATTACATGAGCTTGTGTAATGAGGCCACCGCTCTACCCAAGAGCCTGACGTGACTTACTGACGACTACTTATAATTGATTAAAATTTGTTGCAAATTTCTACTTAACTAATGGCAAAATACTAACGTGAAGGCCAAAACCTAAAGAAAGGAAAAATTAATTGGCTACACACATAACAACTCTTAAGTCAAAAATGTCGTATTAGGTATATAAAAAATATGAACATGTCATATGCACTGACAGTTTATTTGTTGAGCCAAAAACAAAGACTACAATACTCGCCAAAAAATTATTTGATATCCACATAAATCCACAATACAAATTATAAAGACTAATGTACAAGTACATAAATCTAAAGTGGTATTGTCGACTGTGAATTTCAACTTTATTACAATAGCGTAATAATAATTATACAAGCAATTTATTCGTAATGAAAATTTTAATTCATAAAATAAATAGGCTATTTAAATACAATATGTGAAGGTAAAATAAAATAATCAAAAATAAAACATGAATCAAGGACAGAAACTCATGAACTTACGTAAAAGCAGAGAATTTCCTATTCTAGTTTTGAAAAAACAAAAGTATGACCGATCGGATTTTGGAAACAATCGAAATGAACAAGACGATACAAAAGGTAATGATGAAATATATGAAATTGAAGAAAAAGTTGACAAGTTTAAATCTGAAGTGGAAAGGTTTATTGAAATCTCGAAATACTTTTCGAGTCCCTTGAGAAAAACGGCATCTTATGTTTGCGAAACAAGATTAGTGTCCTTTCCAAATCCATACATAATCAAATACAGACGGGGAGACATAACACCCCAATGGATGAAGTTTTCCAATCTGACCCTACAACCTGTTTATATTAAACTATACAAAATAATCCCAGATTTGGAACAACTGAAATTCACAAATTTGTCCTTATCTAGAACTAAAAGGATACCTCCTGGTTTATCTTTTGATTTAAATTTCGTGTATGATGATGTAAGTGAATCTTTGGTAAAGTCTTGTAGTGCGAAAATGATATTTGTCGCGTCCAGGAAAACCACTACACCTTGTTACCAAATTTGTGAGATAGATTTGCAAATAAAAGCCCAAAATATTAGATTAGTGACTGTGTAGATTGAAACCTTTGGTACCTATATTTCATAAATTACAAATGTGGCAATGTCAAATTAAAAGTAAATACAAACAGTATTTTTTTATTTACGCGTATGTACCTGCCTATAGACACCGCATTAGGTAATTGTGAGTTGCCAACTTTAAATTTCGTTACTAAACCTCGTTCTTAAGTGGCATTGATTATTGGCAGTCGTTTTGGCCTATTATAACTTGACCGCCGTAAAGTCTACCTTCACGATGGATTCCTCGCAAAGAAAAATACTATAGACTTGTATGTATAAATGCAATGTCCAGGTTTTTAAACAGTTTAAAAAATATGTGCGTGTACTTATGTACGCGTGTGAGAAGTTATAATTGGTTATAGTATTATTTTTAAAAAAAAACCTGTAAGGAAAATTATGCAAATCTTCTTTCTTTTCTTTCTTTCTTTAGGTATTGGCTTTCATTTTGCCATTAGTCAAGTAGAAATTTGCATAAAATTTTATATCAATTATAATTAGTCATCAGTCAGTAAGTCATGTCTGGGTCTTGAGTAAAACGGTAGCTTCGTTGCTCAAGCTCGTCTATTGCGATTTGGCGGCAGCGAGGAAATACACGATACACTATTTCTTCATGATTACTTCATTTGTGCACTTTCACTGAACAAAATTAATCTAATTCCCACTTAAATTAACTAATTTCACTCAATACAAACACGAAATTCAATGACTATGAAAAAATTACGACCATCTTCATTCACGATCAAATTATGCAAATCACACTTGTATAAAACTAAAACACGTGTGTGAATGTAGCAACATATTAGTAAAGCAGGCAACTTCATAATGTTATTTTTTGTGACAGATGCGCGCGCATCTTCAAATTTCACTCATCATTTTTTCGTAACGCGCCTAAAGAAGTAGAACTTAAAAAAACATAATTTTTTCACACCTCACATCACTCATCTCCTTACAGTTGTAAAACTAGCATGTTAGACCAATTTAATTTTTTTCCAGGTACGTAGCCCGCCAAATTTTGTTACATATATCTCTGACTAGTTTGTGATAGATCAGTAGATTTTTTTTCAAACGAAACTTGTAAAAATAATCTGTCGACTTAGTTACTTGACACGAAGATAAAGTAACGCATTTATTTCACAAAATTCTGTTCTTCGTGTTAACATTCTCAAAGCGAGTTTAAATTTATATTTTGTCTGTTGACAACATAATATGTATATTTAGACGACGTTAGGTTTCTTCTAAAGCAAATAGAGTCTAATTTGCAAACAGGCAATTTATTTCTATTTATTCCATAATTATCATATAACAATTTAGTGGCTGCCTTATGATTACGACGAACAATATAATGTAAACGACAATTACAACTGGTTCATTTGTCATAAATAACATTCCTCGTGTAAGGCCGGATAGTTCAAGTTCGCAAGAACCTGTCCACTGTCTATTTGACATTGACAGTTCGTTTACACGTGCGATTTTTGATACTATCAAAATTGTCTATTTAACTGTTTTAATGACATGATTTTACTATATTACTCGTAGCACATTTAAATAATTTTACTTATGTCCAAAACTCACAAAATTTAATTCAAATAACCAAGTTTGAGCACCAACTAAAACGTGTGACGTCACACCTCACAAACTAAAACGTCACCGCCACAGAATCAGTATTCACACAGCTTCTAGCGTCACGTTTAATTCACATGACATAATAAATATTCATTTTAACGATTTATGAGCGATAGCATGTCCGCTGTTTGACTGACCGCTCGTTCACACTTGCGATTCTTTAATACTATAAATAATATAAGAACGAACTATATACTTCTTAGTCTAAAAGTTTTAATTAACTCAAACAACTACAATATAAATTAAATTGAATTTATTTTTTAGTACTTAATTAAATAAAATATAAGCATATTACAATGCAATGTAGAAATAACAGTACGATTATGTTTGCTCATAACTGGTATGATGTTTTATAACAACATTAATATATTTTTTTTAAAATAATAAGATTAGAACCAATACGATTATTTTGATGGTAAGAAACACAGGTCACCTATAGGCACCTTAGATGTTAAAGGTACGTTGTTGACCTAAAACTGTGATGGTAAGCTTTTTACACAAATTTACCGGCTTCTTTAACCCCTAATCCGGTATGCAATAATAGCAAAAACAGTGGTAACTGTAAATCACGTTATTATTATACAAATACAGATCTAATTTACCGAGTTCAAAAGAAAAGAGGGGGTTATCAATTTGGCCGGTAAATATTTTTTTATATATGTACACCGATTTCTTTGTGTTTTCTGAACCGATTTACGTATATTTATTTTGCTTGATGCGGAATAGTTTCGAATTGGTTCTATTAAATTTGATTCAGGTAGGCCTATTATTTTTTACTTTATGAATTTTTTTTTACCTATTTTCACCTGTTCCGATGTTTATTTTTATTAAATTTAATCATATCAGCAATAAACTAAAAAGTATTAATTAAAAAAAGCTACGTTAATTAAACCGACTTCAAAACTAAAAAGTCTAAATCCAATTTAATACTTATCTACTTATAATGTAATTATTAGCTTAGACTTGGCACCGATTTCAAACCTATTAGTAAATTGCACATAATATAAGTAATAGGTAGTATATAATTAATATTAAATCTTTATTAAATTTTACTTTTTAGTGTTGAAGTTCGTTTAATTAACGTAGCTAATTTAATTTGCCATTTTATATTGATTAACAACAAGAAACTAAATATGGATGTTAAAATAACATCCAGGGTCTTGACCTTACATTATTGGGTACAAAATATGTGCATTGGTCGGACCTGAATTTTAACGAAGACTGGATTTTATTAATCTCACTGGAAGGTAAATAAGATATGTAGATAGTAAGAAATGTATATCAACGAGTTGTACTGACGTTGTAGCGCTGAACGCATTCGTAACAAAGAGATCTGAGAGAGAGAAGGATTGAAATAACATGTTGGTTTAAAAATAAGAAAGGGTTGTTCGGTAAGAGGCTCAGTTGGTTCGTTCATGTGGAAAGTTTGGCAGATAAAATTGACAAAAAAACATACATTCCGAATTGTACCCTGTGCACCAATTTGCTCGGGTCCAATTTGCTTACCTATTCCTGCCGTCATCATGACTCGGTCGTGTTCCAGCCTGGAGGGTAGGGTAGCCGGTAGATTTACACAATAGGCCTAACGTGTCGGCCACAGGACAGTGACGCACTTGTAACATCTATGGTGTCTATAGGCCATGGTTATCTCTTACCATCTGGAGAGCCGAGTACTTGTTCACTGACCTTTGAGGACTGGCTCCTTTGCAGAATAGACCATCTGCCTTCCTGCCAGGCAGCTCGTAAAAGGCGAGCATAGGCTTACCGTCACTAACACCGTGACATCTGACTAGTTGGTAGAGTTTCGCAGCGACTCACCCGGATTGGTACCACCGCCTTACTTATTCCGGCCGCCATAACGACATGACGTGTTCCTGTTTGGAGGGTAAGGTAGGCGGTAAACTTACTTTTGCTTGAGGCCTAACACCCCGGCCTCAAGTTGGCAACGCACCATTACCACCTTTGGTGTTTTTAGGCGTCGTGAATTTCTTACCATCTGGAAATCCATCTGCTTGTTTGACTTCCAATGTTATAAAAAAAATGTGTGTACTCATGTACGCACGTAAGAAGTTATACTTCTTTGGCGTAACAATCCAAAAATACCAAATAAAAAGGTTCGCAACTAACTTCAGGGTGTTGCTTTTTTCTGTCGGTAGCAACTAACTTCAGACTGTCACATTCATCTGTCGGTGTGCGCTCGTATCGTAAAAATTCACTCTCATCATTTTTCCCAATCGCGCCAAAAGAAGTATAACTTCAAAAAATGGCAATAAAATGACAACTGTCCTGATTATCCGTAGAGAAGAAAGTGCTAGGTCGTTGAAACTGTCTAGCAGCCTAGTCGGTAAGTGTAATTGTAGACTTAGTTGGGATGTTTATGTTCCTTTTGGAAATAAGTATACCAACGGAGTCAAGATAAAACTGGAATATCGGATTGGTTTTTTAAATTTAAGAAAATCATAATTTTTAGAAAGTCACTTGGAAAATGCTTGAGAAATATGTTTGCAAATCACAATTTCTCTATTGGGAATTTATTTTGGAGTATTTTGGAGTATTTCCAATTTTCTAATAAAAAAATGTTGGTCGGGATTCGAAATGTGCTCGGTTGGCGATAGGCTTGTCACCTATCACATTGTGGGACTTAGTGTCTTCGGCTAGTCGTGGGTACCTTGGTTGTACCTCTGCCTACCTCTTCGGGGATATGGGCGTGAAGATACTTCTACTACTACTACTAATATTTTGGAGTAGAGCTAAAATGTGTAACCGAAAAAAGCCAAGAACGACAATGGTTTGAAAAAAATCTTGTCACAAAATAAGTTATAACACGTCCTTGTCTAAAAGGTTGATACGTATAAAAAAACGGATAATTCTCATATTAATCAAAAAATTAACAGGTACAACTTTTTTACGAAAGAACTACTGAATATTGCAGAACTTTCACAAATGTACAAGGGCCATTTTTGTTAGCATTGGTGTTCCAAACTTTTTCTATTTGCCAACTAAATGTAATGACGAAGTTTTATACATCGAAACATAACGACGCTCCTCTTTTGCAAAAAAATATCGGGGTTGTTATCGGTCAGCGAAAATATATACACCGGTTCCCAGGACTGGTTTAACATCTCAAAAAATATTCGAGAAACGAGCGTTTGCTTTTAATTCAACTAAAATAGGTACATTCAAGACTTTGCTTGGAAGCATTGCC
>NJDC01000302.1:82890-108927 GCA_002245475.1 Calephelis virginiensis | reverse complement strand
ACTTGTTCCAGCACTACATCATCAACCAAAACTCTTACATCCGTTCTGGCTACGTCTCTTTCAAACACCATTATTTTGGTTGTCATCGCATTCAAATGTAAGCCCCTTTCCTTATAATCTCCTTCCATAACTGTGACCAGTGTTTGCAGCTCAGATGGTGTAGAGCCCAAAAGTACAGCATCATCTGCATAAAGCAGGCAGTTCACCACTTGGTATTTATTTCATTTTTAACATATGTGAGACTAAGAGCCACTTGCACGCTTCTGAGTAATCTTTAACAATGAGTTAAACTGATCTGTTTTGTTAATGGAGCTCAATGATAGAAGACATAACCCTGGAATGTCTTCTGGTAAACCCATCGAGTTCGGATAGGTTTAACAGAAGATTCACCTCAATTAGATCTGTTCCTGTTTTCTGATAATGAGGGCATTATGACAGGAACCTAAGGAATGGAGTGGAAGGTGGCTCGTCATAGTCCAAAAGTTACGGTATCAGGTAAGTAAGTTCCCAAAAATCGCCGAAGGGGTAGGCAGAGGTACAACCCGGCCACCCACGACTAGCCGAAGAAACTAAGTCCCACAATGTGATAGGTGGCAAGCCTATCGCCACCCGGGCACATATCCAATCTTGGGCAACGTTGTTTTTATTAGAAAATTGAAACTATACATTTTCAATTTTTTTTGTTGGCCGACCCAGGGATCGAACTCGGACCTCAAGAAGTCAAGTCCGACGCCGGACCGCTAGACCACAGAGGCGATAACACGAGGTGGTATCAGCTATTTTTCATTTAAAAAAATCATAATCTTTGCAGTTCTTCTAAAGCACATCAAAAAAGAGTGGTGTTGTAAATATGTCTTGTTTGGGTATGTATATGTGTTTGTCTGTATCATCTTAGCTCCTAAGCAATCGCGATGCGTTGTTTTTACCAACGACAGAAAATGAGGAGTTTTATTAAGCCCCGACAGAAAACGAGAGGTGTTTGACATACCTGTGAGTAGCATAATAACTTTTGTACGGATGGGCCGATTTCGATGACGGTTTTTTGTTTGAAAGCTGACATTATCGAGATGATTTTTGGCTACATAAAATAATGATATTGTAGGTGTTTATTGATTTTTTTCAATTAAATATTAATTTAAATATCTAATGAAATAAAGTCGAGTTACTACATATAGTTCAAGAACGGCTAAGCCGATTTCAATAATATATAATTGTTCGCTTTGTGTTTGCCCCGGTTAGTAGAATAATTATCAAAACAATGTGAATAAAAACATGCTAACTTCAAAGTAAAAGAATTTAAAAGGTACAATATTGGCGAGTGCACTAATTCAGTTCAACTAGAAAGTAGTATCTCTTTGGCCAATTCAATAACCTTTCTATAATATTAAATAGGGTTGCTTTAAATCAGTTGCCAGGCAACCTCTGTTTTATTTCTTTAATGAAAAATCGGCATAAAATTTCCACAGTGCCACCTCTAACTTAAGACAGGTCATTGAAAATGACCGTTAATTTTAAATATTTTGTATGATTTAGTAAATTATATAATAAAATAGAATAAACGGTTTTTGACTTTAATTATAATTAAATAGAACTCAGGACATATTATAAATATTTACTTCATGCATACATTGTGGGACTTAGTGTCTTCGCCTAATCATGGCTGCCCTGGTCGTGCCTCTGCCTACCCCTTCGGGGATATGGATCGGTAAGATACTTATTTTTCACTATTATTATTCAATATCATATTTAATAACAGGAAAGAAAATAACAAAAAAATTGGTTTGCGTTTTAATAGAAACTTACAGGCCGTTCTTGCTTTGCGAGGGTAAACTTCTTTATTATTATACATATAATCTTATTTTTATTTTAGCACTTGCACTTGGGGCGAAATTTTTTTCTTTCTTTAAAATTTATAGAAAACATATAATCTTCTCTCTTGAACCACTCTGCCTATTAAAAAAACACATCTAAATCCGTTGCGGAATTTTAAAGATCTACGCATACAAAGTGAAAGACAGCGGAAAGCGAGTTTGTTTTCATAATGTAGCGAAGACGCATGTCACCACTTGTTTACGTAATCTGATACGAATAACCTAATACTAAGAGACATGTAAGAAGACCTGAAATGTGATGCTAACACCAGGGCCAGGATCAAATCAAGGCAAGTAACTTCGACCTTTCAATATGCAAGGTTCATGTTTAAAGGACTTCATGTCCTACTATTTTATTCCAACAATGTAAGTGTCAGTTTCTGGTGGGTTTTCTTTGTGGTTATTAGAAGGGCTAACAGCCTAAATGTGTATTAATTACAACTAGTGGTCGCTAACTGGTCGATATTCAACCATAATAAATTTTAATATCTTGTTGATAAGAACGCCATCTTCATTTCTCAAAACCAACTACTTACTTAACTTTATGAATAGTTAGTGCGCCATCTGTAAACTTTTATTGTTATAATCAATATATTTGTTTGTGTGTGTGTTTTGACACATGCATGTTGTATTGACAATGTTGTATTTATTAATTTAATGTACTTTACAAGCATTATTATTGAAAAATATTAGCGTTCTGCACTTCTCCCACACATAAACTATAAGTGTGCCAAGTTTTATGCTCCTGCGTCCGCGCAATTTCCGTAAAAAGGGATCCAAAGTTTTGGCATCACGTATTAATATATAGATTTATAAAATCCTTTTTGCCTCTATGTATTTGTCCATCCCTACCAGTAGTATCCAAAAAAATTTAGATAAATTTGTGTAATATTTCCAGCGTCACGGTCGCAGTGAGTATATATTTTTAAACAATTTTATTATAAAGACATTTAAAAAAAACAGTATCTCCACGCCCTTATCTTTAAAAGGGTAGGCAGAGGCACAAACAGGGTACTAAATCCCACAACGTGTTATGTGGCAAGGCTGACCCCAACCGGGCACGTATCCAATTCCGGGCGACGTTGTTTTTATTAAAAAATCTAAAATACACATTTAATTCTTTTGTTGCCTGAACCGGAGATCGAATGCGAGACATATTTGTATAATTATTAGTAGCCCCGTACGTGCTTCGCTACGTGTATGACCGCGTGAATGACATAACACAACAAAACAAAAAAAACAACTGAAAAAAGTTTCAATATCCCAATCCTCACACAATCCTCATCTGAAAAAAAATTAAATTTGACTGAAAAATGCTTATTAATAAAATTACCAGCCATTTATTGAATTTATTTGTTACAAAAAATGTGATAAATGAAGAACCGATGAACCTTTTTTATGCAAACTTCACATAAACCATCTACTAAATAGTCCGAACAAAGCCTAAATATTTGGTTTGAATAGGTGAGTCCGTTCTTGAGTTACAAAATTATGTACAACGAAAAGTCGCCTTGATTTTTATATTTATAGATAGAATTATATTATGATCCGATTATCAGGTCGGATAATTCAAAATGTTTTTTTTTTAAAAAAACACGTTACCCGGGATAAGATGTATCTTTGGATAAAACATTTCATCGGCTAATTGTGGTTGTACCTCTAGCTACCTCTTCATAGATAGGGGCGATAAGATACGTTAAGTACTATCAGGCACAAAAGCAGACCGATTTCCTGATGGTAAGCAATGCATTTGGTTAAAAGTGGTGATGGTACATTGCCAACAGCATCTTGCACTGATTTTGGACAAATTTTCTGAACAACCAGTTCAGAAATACCAACAAACACGTTTTCCCCATGTTGGTCCGGGCTCCTTTGCAGAATAGACCATCTGCCTACCTGCAAGGAAGCTCGTAAAAGGCGAGCATAGCCTTACCATCACTAACACTGTGACATCTGACTAGTTGGTAGTGTTTCGCAGCAATTCTCCTGGATTGGTACCACCGCCTAACTTATTCCTGCTGCCATAACGTCAGTTCTTGCCTTTGACGTGGCTTTGATAGTAAGGTAGCCGGTAAACTTACTTTTGCTCGAGACCTAATATCCCGACCTTGGCAACAAGTTGGCAACGCACCATTACCACCTCTGCTGTCTCTAGGCGGCGTGAATTTTTAACCAGGAAATTCATCTGCTTGTTTGCCTGCAATGTCATAATAAAACTTTAATATGACATTTATGGAGATTCTGGGACGATTCACTAAAATATGTAACTAGGCATTAGGGCTATTAGTTAAGGATCTTATAGCCCTGTAGTGCCGGGCGATGGTATCCTCTGACTATCGTAAAGGGCAACTCAAAGGGGGGGTTGGGGTAATTGATGGTCAGTTTGCTCAAAAAGCAACCCCGGGAGGTAAGGCAGCAAGGTGTGACCCTATGCTGCTGCCAAAGTGCTAGCACAAGAAGACTAGGTAATCTTTTAAATGAGCCTGGGTGCAAGGGTGACAACGGTGCATTCTTCGGTGAACCCGCAGTCACTTGATAAGAACAGAAGATGGTCAACGAGCGGTTTTAACAAATAAGAGTCCGGCATAACGAGTCACTTTCCCCGAAAGCGGTGGCTATACATGAGGATTTCTACTCGATAAAAAAAATTAACCTCCTACAGCTTTATAGAGGCATATATACTTTTCTACTTGGAAACGTCTTTTAAAAAAAAAGTATCTTCACGCCCATATCCCCGAAGTGGTAGGCAGATGCACAACCAGGGCACCCACGACTAGCCGAAGACACTAAGCCTCACAATGTGATAGGTGGCAAGCCGAAAGCTAACCGAGCACATATCCAATCCCGAGCAACATTTTTTTTATTAGAAAATTGGCAAAACCCCATTTTCTTTTTGTTGCCCGACCCGGTATTCGAGCCCGGGACCTCATAAAGTCAAGTCCGACACCTGGACCGTTAGACCACAGAGGCGAAGAGACGTATGAGTTAATTACTCATACGTCTCTTAACTTACAGAAAAGCTATTCCTCGTTATTTTTCCATCAGTAGAACTTGAAATCTTATTATCCTACTCAAGCACGCTTTATGTCAACAGTAAACGGATTAAAAGTAAACTAAAAGTCGAAACTTGACAGCTTTTTTAATATATTACCCCGTGTTGGTCCGGGCTCCTTTGCAGAATAGACTATCTGCCTTCCTGGCAGGCAGCTCGTAAAAGGCGAGCATGGGCTTACCGTCACTATCATCGTGACATCTGACTAGGTGGTAGAGTTTTGCAGCGACTTGCCCAGATTGGTACCACAGCTTTATCTATTTCTGCCGCCATTACGTCCAACGATTGCCGTTGACGAGTTCCGGTTCGGAGGCATCCCGGCCTCAGGTTGGCAACGCACCATTACCAGCTTTGGTGTCTCTAGGTGGCGTGAATTTCTTACCATCAGGAAATCCGTCTGCTTGTTTTCCTTCCAATATCATAAAAATATTTTTAATATATTTATAAGATTGACAAAGCAGATATACAATGCGAATGTGGATGGATGTAGGTACCCGGGGAGACCAAGGCTGACATTTCACGATCAGATCAATCGGATATTATCCGAGGGTTGTGTCGAGAGTCTCCGAAACCGGCGTGTTTGTATGAAAAGGGTTATGAATGTGAAGGAAGCAAGACAGGTTTGTCAGGATCGTGAAGTCTGGCACTCGATACTCTCTGCCTACCCCGTAAGGGACTTGGCGTGAAGATATGTATGTATGTATGTATGTATGTATGTATGTATATTTATAACTTAACCTCTCGACCTAAATCAAACCTATCGATAGGGCGATTGTTATTAAAACATTACTATAATAGGTTGGTACACATTAGGTATATATCGTAAAAGAAATTTATCTGTAAATTAAAATATACCTTCTAGAATATATTATATTATGACAAAAGTTTAATAGAGGCTTTGTCACCCATAATATTTTTCCGTCTAACAGATGTTACGGAAAGGTTGCCGATAGATGGCGGTATAAGGCTTGTTTTCCTTGCGCGTGCACTGATATTATTTTCACGGCATTTAATAGTAGTAGGTTTACGGACAATCGATCTTGCAATAAGCGTTTAGATACATTTTGATACAACTATCTTAAATATATTACAATGTTTTCAGGAGTCATGTACGTATGTAAATGACTTTTTTATGACTTTTTCATTTTTGCTTAAACGGGTTTGGATGTAAAATAGGTACCTATTATTAGAATCCTTTTATCATCACGAGTGATATTTACATTTTCTTAAAAATTGCGAATACGATTGTGATATAGTGATTTTGTATAAGTATAATATTAGTATGACATTTTCAGATGAACATTGTAGGTATATTTTTCTCATGAATTTGAATCGTAATATTGTGATCGCTTGATAGGTAAATGCATACTAAATTTCATGTTGCGTTTAAAACTATATTTCGTAAGTACTTTAAGCGTAGCTTAGTCATTACCTTAATAGAAAGATTTTTGATATGACATTTTAAAAAGTCGTATATTTGATTTGAAAATATCATTCTTATTCAACTGAAAATATCTCATTCATCGGTATTTAACGTTGTACCTACTGTTCTCGTATAAATACCCAAAATAATATTTAAGACGATAAACCGACAACCTCGCCAAATCTCATTTTTCGGAATGCCTTCAAACTCTCAAAAGACTTTACGGTTCTAATTAAATTATGATAAATAATAATCAATTAGTAGGTGATGAATCAGCCTTTACCAAAACAGGAGATTTTATCACGATTTCAAAACATGAATAAATAAGTGATTCAGAAATGCCTACTCGTTTTCCATAAGTCTTTTTCAACTTGATCGCAATTTCCCTGAATCAATATTTGGTAGCAAGTACAGTTATCGATTCGACATTGTCTCGTCCTAGCATTCACAAGCACCAGGACGACGCACGTGCCGTGAATATATTCTACTGATCGTGAGAATTAGGAAATGAAGTACTGTTGTTTTTATCTAAGTAGTAGGTACACAGTTTGTAGTTGCGTCTTTTTCTAGACTGTAAATAACTCCAATAGTATAAAGAAAAATAAAAATCAAGAATACTCGACAAAATATACTTCTAATGTAGCTAAGTACAATGTCGATCACGAGAGCTTGTAAACAAAAAAAACGCATAGAATTTGGTCCTTCAGTTTAAAAGTTATTATGACAGATACACACAACACACAAATACGACAAATTTATAACTTTATACATAATATTGGTTAAAAAAGACAATCCATGTAACATCGCACAATTAATTAAAATCGTGTTTTTTTAATATTAAAGAGAAAACATGCGTACAGATTTCCAATGATTAGATCATTATCAATTGAAGAAGATATGTGTCAGAAACAATGACGAATAAATTTTGTTGCAAAACATGTGAACAAAACCGGGGGCCATTGTTGGTTGTAAGCGATGACGACATCGACTGAAAACTTATGTGTTAACTGGTCAAAAAACCTTGGGTTTGCAACAAAGAGATCTCAAACTAGGTACGTGACCATGACCATGAATTGCTAATTTCATATTGCGTTTAAAACTGTATATCGCACTTAGCGCGTGTCGCTATCCCAGGGTCATCACCTTAGTAGGAAGCTTTTATTGTTGTGTCTGCCACCAAGGTTACCATGTACGATTAATTTGTAACTATCCTTATTCATCATCCTAGCGTTAATTTTAACAGGTTGCTATGCAGCAGATCGTTGGAATAGGGATCCACCGCCTATTCCTGCCGCCATGAAGACCTAGCTCGACAACAGGCACGCACCTACAACAGCTATGGTGTCTATAGGCCACGGTGTTTTCTTTCCATCCGTACCGGAGAGCCATGGCTGAACAGCACTACCTATTTTTGCTATAAATGAGCAAGTGCTCATTATTGTTGCGATCCGTATGGTATGGTATGATAACTGATAGACAAAATAAACCAGTTGTGATTATTTTTTCTCTATTTCCAAATCATTTATGACTTAAAATCTATGCCTCGTTCTGTCAAAATCTTCATGCAACTTCTATAACAACTCAGCCTTCGATTGTTAGGAACATTTACATTCTTGTGGTATAAAGGCCATCCCAAACCCGGTGTTAGCACCCTCGTGTGACTACCCACCTGCCGTTAACGTGCCCACCAAACTTAGGAGACTCCGTCACGTCCTATCGGATCCTCCGGATCCAATAACTGCGACTAACGCAAGCCTCCCAATTCAAGCAACACTAACTCACAGGACACTACACTACACATTCGCCAGTCGCCACTGGTCTCGTCGACGAAGACCTCTCTTGCCGAGCGACGAGCCGCCGCTATTCCTCCATCAAGCCCACCCAGTAACCAGAACACAGTCGAGGTACGTTCTCCCGGGAGACAGCCCTTGGTGCTGACGTTGTAGGAACAGTCCAATCCATCTAAATAATGATGTCCCGGGCTGAGCACTCTGCTCGACCCACAAATCCCGGTGAAGTAGTAAGAACCGCGAGGTTGGCAACACATTAGTAATTCCAAAATAAATGTAGAAAGGCGGTGTATATTATTACAGTAATGAAAGGCTAGTGAGCTGACGTATTTTCCATTGGTAATAATTTTTTTTCGTTGATAGTAATGATTTTTATTTACCAGTTTTACTATTAGGAAATCCAGTCATTCAATCGAAATCTAACACTACAAACAAGCGCATTGAAAAATCTTCTCAGCTTTTAGTAAAGTATCTACATGCCCATATCCTTGAAGAGGTAGGCAGAGGCACAAACAGGGCACACACGACTAGCCGAAGACAAAGTCCCACAATGTGATAGGCAGCAAGCCTATCGCCTACCGGGCACATATTCAATCCCGGACAACGTTATTTTTATTAGAACATTTAAAATATACATTTTCTATTTTTGTTTGTTGCGCGGCCCGGGGATTGACCCGGGACCTAAAGAAGTCAAGCCCGTCGCCGTACCACTATTCTATGCATAGATTTTACCCCTTAAGTCCTATAAGTGTCACTACACATGACAACATTAAAAAAAAAACAAAAAATAATAAATTTAAAAAGTCACATTTTCACAACGCATGCGCTGAGCGGTATTGACTAACACTTACTTTCAAAATAGGTTGAGGTTATAATGTGTAATTCACACATTACTCTTTATACAGCCATCTTTTTATTCAGACAGACATTCATATCTGTATATATCAAAATGAGTCCCCATTTCGCGTCATCGCATCATGCCTGAACGAATGGATCAATTTTGCTTGTGTTTTTATGTTGTTGCTCATTGTCAAGAGAAAAACCATTACAGTTGCAGGGAAACTAGGAAAAACTGTACCTTAATTTTCCTAATACAAACTTTTAGTAGGTCCCTATTAGTTTCAAGCGATAAGAAGTTCGCCGGGTTGGCTAGTAGGTATATTTAAATACAGGTACGCAAGAAGCACATATTACTAGCTTGCCTCCATAATCCGAGCAAAAACTGTATTATTTGAGCCGAGTGTACGTCATTATAGTTAAGGCACCAGGTGGCTGAAGAGATTACTTTTGTTCATTATGCGTCTTCCTAGATACAGAATGTGGACTGGCAACAGCTAGATTCCAGGTAGCTCTGATTGGCTGTACCGTTATCCGCCATCTTTCGCGACAGATCACGCAACTGTCGTACCACCATAATATTGACGTAAGAAAATATTATGTATTAGCGTTTTTAGTACTTGCAATTAATTGATTATGTTTTAATGACTGTCCCCTTAATACAGGTCATCCACATTGGGTATATTATGCTGTTCTTCAAGTCTTAAACCCGTCAAAGCTTACGGATGGTTTTATATTATCAAAATTAAAATCCGTTGGGATTTGTTGTAAAGTACCCATTAGAAGTTTGAAGTCATTCTGATTTTAGTACTTAAATATTTCGGAACCCCGTAAAAGTTATATTATCAAAATTAAAATCCGTTGGGATTTGTTGCATTCTGATTTTAGTACTTAAATATTTCGGAACCCCGTAAAAGTTATATTATCAAAATTAAAATCCGTTGGGATTTGTTGTAAAGTAGCCATTAGAAGTTTGAAGTCATTTTGATTTTAGTACTTAAATATTTCGGAACCCCGTAAAAGTTATATTATCAAAATTAAAATCCGTTGGGATTTGTTGTAAAGTAGCCATTAGAAGTTTGAAGTCATTCTGATTTTAGTACTCAAATATTTTGAAACCCCGTAAAAGTTATATTATCAAAATTAAAACCGTTGGGATTTGTTGTAAAGTAGCCATTAGAAGTTTGAAGTCATTCTAATTTTAGTACTTAAATATTTCGGAACCCCGTGAAAGTGACTAATTAAGTCCAAGCTGTAACACTTTTTTCCAGCAGCAATTATTTACTAGATTATCACTAGCTTAGTACTAATAAGTAGTAACGTCACAGTACTGATCGCAAGCTGTGTCTGCTTTTTAAGATAGAGCTGGTAGGTAGGCTATAGAGCTATTTTTAAAAGGAAAAATCAGCTTTGTGGTGTACAAAAGCCAACCTTTAGTTAGCGCGAACCGCACAATGATTATTACTTCAAATTTTTTCTTGTTTTTTTTATTCTTTTTTCAATTACCTTATTTTATAGTATTTTCATTTTTCTTCCGTATTTGGAGATAGCTACTGAGAGTAATAATATAGTAATAGTCAAAAAAATCCATTACACAATTCAATAAAATACGTTATGTTTATTTCTTTCAGATTTAAAATTAATTAACAGGTCACATTATTTTTAAGCGACTTTAATATGGAGGAGGTTATTAATTGGATTGTAATTTTTTTTTATATGTTTTACCAGTCAGCCAATAACGAACAGAACTAGTGGGATCTTCAAGTGGAACATCTCAGAATCATGACCTAAGTCATAGTCATACCCTGAATTTTGTAAAGGGGGCAGAAACAAATAATAAATAGAAAATTCAAGGCTTAAGCATAGTAAAACTGCAAGAAGCGACTCCAACTTTATTATGAGGTTGAGATTTGATGACTCTTTTTTATTGTCTCCAAAAGGAGAAGTTGATCAGATTTTGATGGTTCCTTTTTTTTTAAAGTGGGTCATCCATATAAATTTAATTATGATCTATCTGACTAGTTCTACATGAAAATTTATGCATTATTAAGTTTTGATGTTGATAAAATTTAAATGCGAATAATTAGCTAACTTTCGAGAAAATAATTATTAAACAGCAGCGTGGTAATGAAATTGAAGTCGGAGTTTTGAGGTTTTATTGCACTTGAATTAGAGGTGGTGGGAGGAACCAGTTTAAACATTCAGATAATATTTAAGTCGGAGCTGCAGCTCAAGTCAAAAGTTCGCAGATCAAGATTCAATTGAAATGTTTCGAACTGATGAGATTAATTGTGACCAATGGCTGAAAAATATGTAATCATTGACTGACGTACCTATAGTTCGAGCGTTAGCTCACGAACACTATTCCATAGATAAGTAGAGTTAAACTCAATACTCACGAAGTTGAGTCGCTGACTCAACTTCGTGACTTATGAGCTGATCTGTGGTGATATTTGCATTTTGGTGGAGTTACCCAGTCTAAATTAAATTATTCGAAAGGTAGGTAATGATTTTATAATCATAAATGCATATGTACCTACTTAGACACATTAAAATTTATGCTTTATTAAGTATACGTACTTCACAATAAACTAGTTGGATATTGTTTTTCTTTAAATCTTTATTTAGAGACCTTTTTCACACAATGAAAATAGCAACCTTATAAACTATTCTAACAACTTAAACCTAACATATATTTAACTACTCATTTATTGTACATATGAATGTGTAAAGTGTTCTAGCTGCGCCCGATGTGCTAGCCCAGTCTTTCCCAAAGTGGGCGATAACGACCCCTTGTGGGCGCTGGACGCCTCGTGGGGGGCGGCAAGAGGCCCAGAAAATAAAAGTGGCGATGGGTGACATGAAACTCAAACTACTTCATATTTTAAAATTCACCGAAATTAAGATCTTCAGGCTACACATCCATATTCATATACTATTGTAGAAATATAACTTATACTATAAAATAGGATAATGGTTTTAAATAAGACACGCTGGAGATTGTCAAGTTACATTACTATCATTCTCTCTGCTAAGAAAAGTCTCGTTTAGAATGTAGTTTTAATTAAATTCCAAGCGAGATATTACGCGTTATTGAGGATTTTAAGATAAAAAAGTAGGGGGCGTTACAAGCTTACTGACATTTAAAATGGGCGTTAGACGAAAAGAGTTTGGGAACCTCTGTACTAGCCGAATGTTGATAAATTTTACAAAGGACCACCTCGGAATCATGACTTACCTTTCGAATAATTTATTCAAACAAATAACCAATAAAATGTTACAAACTTTTTAAGGTAGATAAAAGATGCTCTTTATTTACTGCAAGTTTAAATTACCTCTACTATTTTATTAATTATTAATATTCATATTACATTGTTTTGCTCAGTAAATTTAGTTTTGCCCCACTGTGTCTAAGCCCATGACCTAGATAACTTTTGAAAGAGGAATTACCAAATTACGGCTTGATAGTGAAATTGTGGTCGGGTTTTTTGCATTTTTTGTGTTTATAAATTATTTTATTTAATTTTGTCTTCTCAAATTCTGCTCTTAAGAGCTTTCTTTAACGTTTTTAATTTAAAATTACCATACCTAAAGTTTAACATTCAAAAATGTCTGCAAATAGCAGCAGTTTATGGCAACTTCGCTTGTGTGATCGCCGCTAACTTCAGCCGATTCCATTACATAGCTTTCCAAACGAAATGACTTTAATTTACTAATCACAAATAAATATATTATGTCTCCAGTATACATGTTATTCACTTTAAAATATTTTCAAATTAATTTCATAAATGACTACCATAACTAGGTTTTTGTGAGTAATCTTTTTACGTATGGAATCATCAACGACATATCTCCCCAATCATACTTCTCGTTATAATTAGAATTTCTTTAAACACCACCATACTTCATGGTGTTCTTCTATAGTGAGGCTTGGTCCTTTTTTTCAATGTACTTCCAAGCTGTAGAATGTACTTCCTGAGACGGTTTTCAGATATGAGGCTATTGGAGAGGCGTGGTAATATCTCTATATATATAAAATTCTCGTGTCACAATGTTAGTCTGCATACTCCTCCGAAACGGCTTGACCGATTCCTCTGAAATTTGGTAAGCATATTGGGTAGGTCTGAGAATCGGCTAACATCTATTTTTCATACCCCTAAGTGATAAGGGTGACTCACCCCAATTTTTTTAAATAAATCACATTAAAAATATAGCAGAACAACGTCTGCGGGGTCAGCTAGTAATATATAAGTGTAAGAAGCCAGCAACTGCCTTCTGGCTGCTTAGATCAAGGGCAACCGCTAAAACCATTGTCCAGTGTCGTTTACCCAGCCTACAGAAGGACATTTGCTTTTTGGACAGTTTAATAAATTCGTTATTAATTACGCTAACGTCTTGAATAAATTAAATTCAGCTATATCGAGTGTCTGCGCAGTTTATTTGACATTGTCATTGAATTTTTACTGTTTAACGTAGAAGCCGGTTTATATGAATAGCTCCGTAAAGCGCTAGGCCAAGGCCGTGTGATATAACGCGTTACGTGACGAGCCGTTAGGTGCGCCGGAGCACCGCTATTTGTTGGCTTCAGCGCCATCTGTCAACACGTTACCTTCATTAACACGTAATCCAATAGTTGTACAATCCAACTTCCATTATAAAACCGTTTTATACTTTTACTAGTTTATACACGGCTAATCTTACGTTAAACTATCCCACAAATAAATAAAATTCTAATTCTATTTTACAACAGCTAAAGGAAAAAAAACAAAAACAAATAATTATTATTTATTTTCTGACATAGGTATACCTAAACTTTTTGGGTTTTTATTAGTTCGCGACAGTGGCATTACATATGCTTTTTGAAAATTAAGAAATGAACGGAATATGAAGTTCTGAAATAACGTGCCTTGACGCTATTGTTACAGTAACACGCAAGGCAAAGGCACAAATTAAGTAATTTGTCGAAAAAGCTAAAGCCACTTAGGTAAGTGAACGGCAGTGAACAGTGAGTTTTTAATCTCCCATTGAGCTCGTCATTAAAAAAAAAGTAACAAGTATTATCAGCCGCAATCAGAAACGTCATTTATATTTAAATAAGTTACTAAATTAAAAATTTCTATCCAAAATTGTGACTTAAATTAATTGACGTCTGGGAGCATGGTCCTTAGTTAATCTAACGTATTGGATTTTTTAGGTAACTAAATTTTGTGCTCTAAAAATAATTATAAGAGAACGTATTACACAGTGTTTATACCTTATTTAAGATAATTAGTATCAGTAAGTGCCAGCAATAAACAGTAAATTTATACGTTTACATAAATATATTGTTTTGTATATAGAATGCTGTCGCTGTCCTGTGGGGGGGTGTTAGGCCAACTGTGCAAGTCTACCGTCCACCCAGCGGACCATCCAGATCGGGGTCTTATTATGGCAGCAGGAGTAAGTGAGGAGGTAGATCCCTACTCAAATAAGTTGCAGCACGGCACTCCAATATTGCTCTACATCCAGAGGTCTTGTTGTCAAAGACCTATTGAACCTTTGCTCGGCTCTTACGAGCTTCCTGGCCGGAAGGCAGATAGTCTATTAGACCAGAACTTTGGGTAAAATAATTTATATTCTTTTACTAATAAAAATTAAAAAATCTCTCAGTTCTGTAAAACTTTATCTACTGCAAGTACGTATTTCCTTTTTATAATAATTCAACTTTAAGTGTGTGAATTTAATTTTAGTTTTGGAGGGGAAAAATAACCACTCGTCTAGACACATTTGGATGTACACAGATAAAACTGTATCGTAAATAAACAAAATTTATGTCGTGTTTATTTCGTTTAAATATGACGAGACTTTTAAAATAGCATTAATCAAAACTAAACAGAAAAAAAAATCCAAATAAAATTATTTAATTTGACAAATTATATAAATATTAATTTGCAAATTAAATAATTTTATTTGAATTTAAGTATGGATTTCCGCAACGTAACGCCTTCTTCTATCAATTTTCTTAAACAGAAAAAATAAAATCTGTATCAATAATAATCTTAATAATAATCATAATCATTTTAATGTTTTTAGATAATTTATGTCAAAGAAAATTTCTGACAAATGGTATTTTAAGCAATATCCTTTCTCTCCCCTACCATTTAATGAAATTTATCTCGACATTTATTTCTCTACAGAAACCTTTCATAAGTTATATAGTTACTTTGCCAATTTTTTTATGTTTATTAAAAGGAAGGTAATTTTATAACAAGATTATTCGTTTCGGCGAACATTCTGAAGCATGTTTATACCTATGTATGGTATGAAAAATACATATTTTTAAATTTTCCAGATTTTTCCAATTTCGCAGTTTTGCTATTCATATTACGAGAACACTATGAATTAAAGAGTATCTATGAAATATAAAAAAATTAGAAACGAAAGTTATCGCCGTTAGAAAATTTAAATTTCTTCTGAAACGATAATCATTTAACATTGTTACAAAGAATCATGAAGCTACGGGACATAACTATTGACAGAACCGATGAGAAAGAAGGAATCAAATATTTATATTTATATTTTCGTTGCCATACTCCTCCGAAACGGCTTAACCGATTTTGATGAAATTTTTTGTGCTTACCCGGTATCTATGATAATCGGCCAACATCTATTTTTCATCCCCCTAAATGATAAGGGTGGTCCACCCCTAAATTTTTTTTTGCAATTTTCAGACAAAATTTTTTGTTTTTATTTTTTTATGATACAGCATATAAAAGTATATACAACCCTAAATTTTCACCCTTTTATCACCAGCCCCTATTTTTTAATAGTTATTTTTTATCCCGGGTCGATAACTGATCAATCGTCATTTAATAAGTTATATGGCAAAACAACGTTTGCCGGGTCAGCTAGTAACAGTATATAAATGTAGAGCACTGGTTGTTTACTTAGCTTTATAATGTGCTGTAAATTCCGGAAATTTTCCATAATTCCACCCAGATGTCAAACAAATAAATACATATAAATCATATACATAAATCTATGGAGCCGACACATTGCTAGTCATTTATGGATGTTTGAATGACATTTGTTGAGAGCAGAAAGAACGCCTTAATTCAGTAGAAGTTATATGTTTTTACTGTATAGGAAGGCAAACAAGATAAAATTGCTTAGTTAGTAAGTAGTTATGTAGAAGGCGTGTTTAATAGTAAATACTACAGATAAAGAACAGGATACCCTTGAATAATATATATAATAGTATATAACGTAAACTTACCTACCAGTTGCAGTAAAAATAACCAAAAAACGTTTAAAATCTGTTAGTCTATGCCAATACCTTTCATAAAATTTAATCGGCTCTACGACTTTCAGTTTTTTTAAAAAACTGTTTTTTTGTTTACTGTTGATAAAAAACAATAAACAAAAAAGCGGTTGTACTAATCTTTACTTATAAAATATCATGTCCTTCCTGACTGATTCATAATCGAGAGAAAAAACTGTTAGAGTTACAGCCATGAAATTTGGTGAGTCGAGTCCTTTTATTGAGTAGACACCCACTAAGGACGGAATATCAGAAATTCTACCCCTAAAGGGATGAAAAAGGGGTTGAAAGTTTGTGTGAGAGACACAAGTTTTTAAGTTAGAAACATGAAATTTTATTTTTGGGCTACTCATGAGTAACTACGTATTTAAGCATTTCTGAAAATTCTACCCGTAAAGGTGTGAAGTACGGGTTGAAAGTTTGTATGAAAGTCCTTATTAGTGGGCTATACATTAACTGCCACACAAGCAAAGCCGCGGATAACAGCTAGGATCTCATAAACATCAGTCCAAGGTCAACAAAAGCTTTCTTTAATTTTCAAGCCCTTTCGTACCTATCGATTACGTCGATAGTTATGTCCCAACTAGAGCTCTGTATTGTTAAATGTATAAGATGGCTCTTCTGATAGTAGGAGACAAACGTTGCGTATAAGCAACATAGATATAATAGATGCATCGTTGTCCTCTAGCTTTTATGTTAGGTCTATTGTGCTAGTCTACTTCCTACCCCATCCTCTGGACCGAAACATGTCTGGGTCATATTGGTAGAAACCGGTTTAGCCTATAGGTTTTTCTCCATGTTGGTTCGTTACATTTTGCAGCATAGACCATCTGCCTTCCTGTGCCAGGCAGCACGTGAAAGGCGAGCATAGGCTTACCGGCACTAACACCGTGACTCGTCCTTATTGTTACCACCGCCTTACCTTTTGCTACCGCCATAACTTCAACGCTAGCCGTTGACGTGTTCCGGTTCGGAGGATGAGGTAGATAGTTAGAAGTTAGAAGTAGGTAGTTACTTTTGTTCGAGGCCTAACATCCCGGCCTAAGGTTGGCAACGCACCAAATGGTACAGTACAGAGTTTATGCTAATTACATAGGATTTTTTATGATATTGGAAGGCAAACAGGCAGACGGATTTCCTGATGGAAAGAAATTCACGCCACCTAGAGACACCAAAGGTGGTAATGATGCGTTGCCAACCTAAGGCCAGGATGTTAGGCCTCGAGCAAAAGTAAGTTTACCTGCTACCTTACCCTCCGAACCGGAACACGTCATGACGTTATGGCGGTAGGAATAGGTAAGGCGGTCGTACTAATCCGGGCAAGTCGCTGCTAAGCTCTACCACTTAGTCAGAAATTATTCTTTATTAGGGTTACAATAAATGAATCCCTATATCCCTTGCTAATTGCATCACGCCCGAACGGGTGGACAATTTAACTGATTACTTTTTTAATGTGTCAGTTATTGTCAGGAGAAAACCTTCTTCTCTCTTCAGAGAACAAAAAATGAAAGTTCAGACGAAATTAAAACAAAATGGGAATTAAAAATTCAAAGGACAATACACAAAGGAGCACAACATCTGTCGGCTCAGCCAGTCTTACATATACATAAATCCAAAATTCCCGTAGTCGTCGTCGTCGTCGGACAGATTTTGCTAATACTTTTTATGTTGTGTCACTTATTGCTAGAAGAAGATTTATATGAAATAAAATGCAACATATAAATGTTTTGACAAGTACAACGTCTGACGGCTCAGCTAGCCTGCTATATATACATTAATTCCCATTTCTCATGGCCATCGCATAATTTGTGAACTAATAAAACCATTTTGTAAATTATTTTAGTGTTCATTTTTGTCAGGAGAAGAAAATTTTTCATAAGTTTAATAGGACATATAAAATTCTTCACTATTATGAAAGTTTTATATAACTGTCCTTTGATTTAAATTCAAATTATAACTCACTAATACACTCATAATTATAGTGCCACCAAATCGTCGCTTTAGTGGTCAAAATTGGAACTAATGCTTGGGATTAATTGCTCCTCATACAATCTCTACAAATAAATTATATGTAATATACTTTTGTAAATTTTATTTATAAGAAAAAAAGACAAGCCCGCTAAGTTTCTTTCGCCAGATCTTCTCAGTGTGTGGCCGCGTTCCGATCCGGTGGTAGTTTTTAGAATTACATAGACGCGTCAAAAGAATCTTTGTATAGATCAATGTGAATAATAAATAAACGTGAATAAATAGATTTTGAGTTTTAGTTTGAAACGATCCCTGCTATTTCGTGAAACGCCCTTCCACTGTCAGTTTCTGAAAGTTGAAAATGAATATAAAATTACCAGAACTACAATTTTTATTATTCTGATAAAATGTTTGCTATTTTCTAGATAAAATTCTCAATCGAATATCAAAACACTAAGCGCCACAGTAGCGACGGTATCTGCTGAGCCGAGAAGTTGACCTCACTGTACCTACTGAGACAGGACGAGACAAACATTATGTGTCACTTTCATGCCGCTGATGATAGTGGTAGTTGTGTAGTGCATTGCTAAAATAATTTTAAGTTATCGCTATCTTCTTTCAACGATAGTAATAGAAAGAGACGAAACACCTTTGGTGCTTTCAGATTAATTCGTAAGCAAAATTTCTCCATATTTTTAATCTATACCTCGAAATACCTTGATTCAAAAACCATCGGTTTTATGCTGATTCGATATTAAAACGTTCCATCTCTATTGTTTATGTTTCATTGGAGAAAAATCGCATAACCTACCACATTGTGGGACTTAGTTTTTTCGGCTAGTCGTGGGTGCCCTGGTTGTGCCTCTGCCTCCCTCTTCGGGGATATGGGAGTGATTATACCATATACTATAATTCTATTCTATTCTACATAATTCTAGTTAGAGCTTAGCAGAACTACCATCATTGGCAGATCCGCAATAACAGGAAAGCCTCAAAAAAAGAATTGGACAAGAGAACAGAAAAAAAATTGGTTAGATTTTAAATGTTAACTCGATACTCTCTGCTTACATCGCAAAGGACTTAGCGTAAAGATATAGAATAATATAATTTTAAATCCTGGCCTACTCCAGTAACATCCATGACATTAAGGAAAAAACGTTCAGCGGTATCCAATATGAGGAAGAAAACATAAGCCGCTCAGTGTTTTTTAGCATGAATTTAGAATAAAGAAAACGACAATCTCGAATGATCCAAATGGCGTAAACAACTCGCCAAAACGGCAGTCTCCTGTTTATGTATCCATTAGCCATTACATAACTAGAATGTGTTGTTTTATTTTTCATGCAAATTTTGTATGAATCACGTTCGTATAGTATAAGAGCCCAAAACATAACTTGTTAAAACCAATTTAAATGTACTAGTGGTCGCCCATTGGTCGAAAGTCGATCATAATAAATCTTATTATCTTGTTGATAAGAACGCCATCTTCATTTCTAAAGACCAACTACTTTGTTTCCAAACTTTTTAGTGCGCCATCTGTGATCTTATATCGTTATCATCAATATATTTGTTTATGTGTTTCAAATGCATGGTAATACTTGTAATGTTTTATTTTTTGAATTATTGTACTTTATAAACATAATCATTAAAAAATATTAGCGTTCTGCACTTCTCCTACGTATAAACTATAAGTATGCCAAATTTTATACTCCTCCGTCAGCGCAATTTTCGTAAAAAGGGGTCCAAAGTTTTTGCTTTACGTATTAATATTATGATAATTATTTTAAGCTGTTTTCAAATTCAGCTATAATTTCATAACCGAACGTAGGAGGTTGTAGTTTCGACCAAAAAACGTAGGAGGTTGTAGTTTCGACGAGTGGGTATAGTTTCTATATGTAATTTGTAAATTAAAATAATATGTCCTTGTTTTATTTGAAAGAACGTACTTACAAGGTGATACCATTGCCACTAAATCTGAATCTTATGATGAAATTCATGATTACATAGTACTTTTTGATTACATTGTAGGCATACCAAATATTGAATTGTCAATTTCAATTAATGATTTAAACTATTCTTCTCTTTCTTTAGGTTTTGTCCTTCACGTTAGTGTTTCGCCATTAGTCAAGTAGAAATTTGCATGAAATTATATATCAATTATAATTAGTCATCAGTCATAAGTCGTCAGTAAGTCATGTCAGGCTCTTAGGTAAAGCGGTGGCCTCATTACTCAAGATCTTATAGTGAAATTTGACAGCAACGAGAAAATACACGATACGCTAATTTTTTTATGATTATTTCATTTGTGCACTTTCACTGAACAAAATTGTACAAAATGCCACCAAAATTGACACGAAATTCAATAATGATGAAAAAACTTCGACCATATTAATTTCTCTCGATGGCGCCAAAACTTAATTTAAACTATTTTCGACAGAATTCAGAGTCAGTTCTCAATTCAGCAATAATATTTTGCCCTGTGTTGGTCCGGGTCGAGCACAGGTTAAATATACCATTACCGAAACGACTGCTCTCAGTAAAGTGCGTTGCAGCAACTTGCCTTATCTATTCCTGATGCCATACTCGAAATGGCTCTGTCATGTTCCCGTCGGGAGAGTGAAGTGTCTAGTATATTTGCATAACA
Source organism: Calephelis virginiensis (assembly GCA_002245475.1). Lineage (NCBI taxonomy): Eukaryota > Metazoa > Arthropoda > Insecta > Lepidoptera > Riodinidae > Calephelis > Calephelis virginiensis. Next base: position 88,042 of record NJDC01000302.1, on the reverse strand, counting down.
GTCTTAACATCATTTCACTTCAATTTTACGAACGAAAATTTTTCTCTATGTCATTTGTAAAAATATACCCAGAGAAAATGAGAATGTAGACTTTAGTAGACATATTGTTGAAATACATGTAAGTTCTTTGTAATTTGACAGTACGATAATTCGTCACAATATATCAAAATTGGTGGAAATAACAATTGTCGCTCGCTAAACTCTGCCTAGAAGTAGGAAGTTTGCTTGATTTTCCATAAAGCCATCAACTAATTGTTTTTTTTTTATCTTGGAAATCTGTTATTCTGGTTATTTTAAAATCGATGTGATTTTTCTGATACTAAAATTAATTTTGTCCTGTGGACAGATTTTCGTATGTTCAGTTTCAGACTTGTAATTTAACTACCGAAAACGTATGCCCTGAATAAAATACTACAAGTCAGCTGCTGAAAATTTATAAAACCGTTTGAACTATTTGCAAACAAATAGATCCTAAACAAACTAAAGATAACACAGAGCTCCTTTTGTTCCTTTCCTTTACTTTTGTCACACATTAATTTAGAACTGTAATTGGGCAATATTTAGAAAATTTTAACTTAAAGTTAGGTAACACTGTTTATCCAATCCCACTTGGACAATTCCAGTTGTTGGGAAACAAAATATTATTTTCCAGCAATCTCATATAGGTCGAGGCGCTATTGTAACATCCAGAGTCCATATGACAGCGATCTACTATAATAACCAGAATAAGTATCACAGACATAAAACCATTGCGTTAGACAACTCATAAAATTTAGTTGCTAACTAACCATAGGCATAAGTCGTTTGACAATGAAGTTAAAGTTTGAATATTGATGTGAATATAGATTTTAAAATACATAACATGAAATATATGTCTTGGGTTCATCTAATCATTATTATTAATAATTGATATTTTTATAATCCCCTCTGTGGTCTAGCTGTACGGTGTTGAACTATGAAGTCATATAGGACTGTAGTGCGAACCCCGAGTCACCTTTTTTGCCACGAGGTTTGCCACCTATCACATTATGGGACTTGGTGTCTTCGGCTTGTGGTGGGAACCCTGGGTGTAGCAGTGCCTGTATCTTCGGGAATATGGGGTTGGAGATACTTTTATAGATATTATTAATGGATGTTCAATTTTCGGCTGTTTGATTCTATGATAATTTAATTAACTTAATTTAAAACTTCGTAAGAGATGCGTGAAGTGTTTCAAAATACTGTAGATTTGAGAATTGAAATAGTGTTTGATGTTTTCATTGTGTTGTTATTTATAGCATACTATTATGAAAAATAATCAAATAAAGGTTTCCTTAACAACGTATGACGCAAGATCACTTTCCGCTGTCTGTCCATATGTACCCTTCAATCTTTAAAACTACACAACGGATTCTGATATGGTTTTACTGTTATTTAGATAGTTTATTTCTGTAGATTTATTTTATAAGCATCACATACTAATTAAGTATTTACCTTATATAGGAAATTCCGTATTTTGTGACGAAGCTATAGCTTGGTATACCAAAAACTATTTTCGGTCGCTTACATTGCATGCGCTGGCTAAACTATCTGTGATACATCAAACTAATAAAAAAATAAGTAAATAAAATAAATCTTTATTGTTTTCTCCCAAGTTACAGTCTTACACAACAAAAAAATGATTTTAAACATAACGCAACATAAATAAATAGTATTGTATAGAGAGACAGGAGTCCAAACTGAGTAGGCCCGTAATATGGATCTCAAAACAATGTACGGAAATGTATATCATGAAAACGCCTACAGAAAAGTCCGGTATAGCTTATGCCTAAACATGAATTTTCAGTCTCCAGTTGTAACTCTGAAAAATATGTAAAAATTATCTTATTTTTAAAAGTTAAGTTTTCATAATCGGTATTAATCCAATCTATCGGTATTAATATCTTAGTTACTTTGGCCATTTAATATAATTCAATATTGCACTACATTTTTTTAAATTCATATGGGTACTTTAGAAGATATAACAAATTTAAAATTACACGTAATAAAAAAAATATTGCACAGAAACGACTGGCATCGCCCTACGGTACCCCTTTCGCTGCTTTTTGAATTTTGCTTACGAAACGCCGCGCCGCGCCGTGGCCGCGATGCTGCGAATTGTTCTTAGGACCGATCCTCGAAAAATGTCACAGTTGTCAATGTGAGGTTTGAAATATTAGGGATGCCCTTAGGGGAGCCTGGTTCTTATATCAGCACTTTGTATATAATGTAAAAAGTAAATAAGTATATATATACTAAATATGAATTTAGATATTCAAAATATAGAAGCAATCTTCACAGTACAGGGAAAAGTGCAGTTGTTTTGCACTAAAATTTAACGATTGCGAAACCGCAGGAAAAGTTAGTACATTATACGCAAGATTATTTTGAAAAAAACATTTTTAATCATAGCGTTTTATTCTGACTTATGATCTATGATAAAACTGTAAATCAAAGATCCACATGAATAAAAAGCGAAGATAGGAAATATATGGAAATATAGTTCAGGATTTAGTTCACTGTCGAAATACGGAAAATTTTAGAGCTTGTGTAAGAATTTGTAATACACTTTCCGATACTGTTACTGTGTTATGTGTTGCTGTCAGAATTGTGTTGTGTAAGATTTTGTGGTGAATTTTCCAACACTGTTTTGTTTATCGAAACAGAATCATAATTGACTTGAATAAATTGTCTCAGATTATTTTTAAATGTGGCACTCGATTTTGTAGATCTTAAAATAACCTAAAAGTATTCAATTCAATTCAATTCAATTCATCTTTATTTTCAGATAAGGTTACAATTGTGTTTACCAATATAAGTATTAGGTGCTCTTATCTAAGCCCATTAGGCGTGCAAATTCACATTCACATTAAAATACAAATTACATAGTTTCATTAATTATAACATAGTAACAATGTCGACAATAAATTCTTCATAGTATTTAACATTAGTCAAGTTAGGTACAATTAGGTATATTCAATGTTAATAATATTAGATAGTCACTAGGTCCAAATCAGTTTGATTATTTTTTAATTACTTACTCCTATCCTCCAAAGTCTTTTAAAGAGTAGTATGCTTTACTTATTAGGTAAGATTTTAAAGATTTTTTAAAGCTATATGTATTTTCATGTTTAATATCGTCAGGCAACTTGTTATATACTGTTGGTCCCATGCAAAAGATACTTGAATATACTTGAAAGTACTTGAAAGTACTTGAATATACCTAAAATTTCGTTTCTTGTGTCTGAAGCTATTATTTAATCAGTCCTTTTTCGGGTAAATTATGAAATTCTAGTTGTTTCTTTTGAAAGTTAAATTATTAATAGTATGAAATTGAACTAAATCTCGATCTTTATAAAGATAACCTTTCTTTAACATAAACATTAGTTTAATTTGGTTGGATAAATTTAAAACATATACAAATGTTTGCACAATATAAATTATAATTAAACAAAACAATAACAAAGATAAGTAACAATAAAATTAATAAATAATCAAGAATCTCTCCTATGAAGAAATAAATGATTAGTTACTGCTTTCAACGACTTCTCCCGCGGAAAACAGTTAAGATATATTTATGAAAAATAGTGTATGTCGTTCTCCAGTGTCTAATCAATCTGTTTCATAGATATAATTAATTTCAGTCAGTTTAGCCGCCTTGACTTCAACATGGAACAATTACGCTAATATTAAATGTGAATATTTCTTACGTTACTGGAATGCAATAAAAATCAACGGGTTGCACTCTGGGACTGCCTGCAGAAGTGAATCCTGATTATTAAAGTTATGCATTTTTATTATTTTGGAATAGTTAGCAAACAATTTTAAATGAAATTATTTAATTATCAATATAAAAGTACTATAATTTATACATTATATACAATATTCATTTAATTGATATTGTTTAAAAGAAATCACGAGGTCTTGAAGCTACCTCACGTTTTAAGCTTTGCCTGCGACCTCGTTTTAAACTAGCTTGATAGTAGCCGGTGAAACGAAAATCACAAAGTACTATAATTTATACATTATATACAATATTCATTTAATTGATATTGTTTAAAAGAAATCACGAGGTCTTGAAGCTACCTCACGTTTCAAGCTTTGCCTGCGACCTCGTTTTAAACTAGCTAGATAGTAGCCAGTGAAACGAAAATCACAATATGAAATGCGGCAACAACATACAGTGTTTTTACTCTTCCTCCGTCGTACGAACTTTCGATCAGGTCAAGTGTCCTGTAGGGTTACTCTCCAAACACGATTTCATGAAAATTGGAAATTTGAATCGAATTTGTCATTTTAGGTACTCTGGAACACAGTAATAAAGGATGATTAACATTTAGTTACAACAAAATTCATTGAATCGGATAAAATCATCTATTGTTTATTATTAATTAAACTTTAATAATTCGCTAGTATTGTGTTGAAGAGTACCTAAAGTGACAGATCCGATTCCAATTTCCAATATTGCATTAATTGAGATTCAAGAGTAACCCTACTGATGCGATTTTAACATTTTCTACCTATCACAAAAAGTGCACGATGCCGCTAAAGAAGTTTTTACTTTAAAAATATCAAGAAACACATGGCTGTACTGTTGAATAAGTATACCGCCAACCCTTCCCGAGCATCACATGACACACTCATATAAGCAAGAGACTTATGCCCGATTTCACCAAGAGCCCCTATATTTTAGGGGACCTTTTAACGTTACTTATGGGACTGTTTCCATATAAAACAGTCCCCTGAAATACGTTATAAGGTCCCCTAAAATATAGGGGCTCTTGGTGAAATCGGGCATTAAAGCCTTAGATTGGCCATCGTAACAGTCTGTGCGTAAAGTTAAGATGTTTTTAAATGTCAGAAAAAACCATTAAATGGCAGACCCATTCTGTTTTGTCTGTCACTTCTTTGTATATCTGTGTCTAGCAGTAATAGTTCCCAAACCTATATCGAATCGGATGTATCTAATCAGTTTTTTGAAGAGAAGGTACCTTTATTTCGCTTCGAACTTCCGACGTTTGCTGTCTTGATTAAACAATCGATATTTTAATATTCCACCGCATTTGTCAACAATGACAGGTCCTAAAATGCTAAAATGTTTGGAAACGTTCAAGTTTAATATTTGCTTTTAAAA
>NJDC01000302.1:58469-78391 GCA_002245475.1 Calephelis virginiensis | reverse complement strand
ATTTATTGATTTAATGTGCTTTATAAGCTTTATAATCGCCTCTGTGGTCTAGCGGTCCGGGTGTTGGACTTGACTGCATGAGGTCCCGGGTTCGAATCCCGGGTCGGCCAACACAAAGAAAGTTGAATTTTTCCAATTTTCTAATAAAACAAATGTTGGTCGGGATTGGAAATGTGCCCGGTTGGCGATAGGCTTGCCACCTATCACATTGTGGGACTTAGTATCTTCGGCTAGTCGTGGGTGCCCTGGTTGTGCCTCTGCCTACCTCTTCGGGGATATAGGCGTGAAGATACTTTACTATAAGCTTTATTATTGAAAAATATAAACGTTCTGCACTTCTCCTACATATAAACTATAAGTGTGCCAAATTTTATGCTCCTGCGTCCGCGCAATTTTAGGAAAAAGGGGTTCAAAGTTTTGTCATCACGTATTAGTATATAGATAACAGATGGAACTCATCCAACAACAACAAAAAAAATTAATTTCGAACCATAAACAAATACTCCATTCTCGATACTTTTTTGACACAATGTATTTCATCTTCGTTATCGATTTACGTGCCAAACATCATCCAACATGTTTTCTGGAAATCCAAAAATACTACTAATTTAATGAATTTGTCTCACTATTCATGTATGACCAGCCTGAGTGATTTCCTAAATCATAAAAGATAAGTAAGTAAGTATCTTCACGCCCATATCCCCGAAAAGGTAGGCAGAGGCACAACCAGGGTACCCACTCCTAGACGAAGAAAGTTTATCGCCAACCGGGCACATATCCTATCCCGATCAACATTTTTTAATAGAAAATTGGAAAACTCCAATTTTCTTTTTGTTGCCCGACCCGGGATTCGTACCCGGGACCTCAGGCAGTCAAGTCCAATAACTGACCCCTAGACCACAGAGGCGATAAAAGATAGGATAGTTATTGTAGTTTATTAGTCCCAATCGTTTAACTGGTTTCCTAGGGAGAGCGAAATAACTTTCAAATATCAAAACGCGACAAAGCCGCAGGAACTTGCAAAAGTATAATTTTAATTCAAATAAGTACACAATACAAAAAGTCAACTCCTGTCTTTTTACTGTAGCGGGACCGGTTTGCATCCTGCTTGTCCCGTGCCAGGAACAAGTAATACGAGATTTAGCGGCGAATAAGTAACCAGAGGGTTTACTCGAGTGACTTTAGAGGTATTTATGCCTTTCTGCGGAATCAATAGAAGTTTATATTAATCACGCAATAAATTCTTGTTATTATGGCCGCGTAATTTTGATTATTCTACTTTTTTGTACATAGTACAAAGTAAATAATTAACGTAATATATTAATTTTCTTGTATTTAATGAATTTCTTATGTTCTTGGTCATCGCATCACGTATGAACAGATGGTTCAACTTTGCTAATATTTTTTTTGCGTGTTATTCACAGGAAAAGATTTATAAGAAAAGAAACATGGCAAAGATAAGACAATGTCTATTGGCTCATATGTATAAAAATTTATATTTGTATCCCTTTCGTCTCATTTCATGTATGAAGTGAATGGATGTACTATTTTCTCTAATGATGTTTATGATGAGTTATTTTTTCTACGAAAAAAAAAACAATATTCATAGTAAGACAACGTTTATTGTGTTGTGTAGTATATAACAGGTGAATATTTGGGCAATAATTCTCATTTAAATCTGTTCAGCCATTTGATTACTATATTTTCAAAGGAAACAAACCGAAATTTTTCTCAAAGTATTCTTTTAGCGTTAACTTTTAACAAAAATGTGCATTAACTCGAAGTAGGTGCACCTAGATACAAGTAAGATATTTTCTAATAATAATTTAAACACAGTAAAACTGCAAAAAAACTGACTTCAAATTTGGAACATATGTGGTTTTCTTATGAATACTAATGTAGACCTGGACCAATTTATAATGGGACAACCGCAGGAGTATAGGCTCTCAATTAAAAAAAAAACAATTTTGAAAATCCGTCCACAAACACCGGAATAATGGAGTAACATACATACAAAAAAACATAGGGGTCGAATTGAGAACCTTCTTTTTTCGTCGGTTCAAAAGCAAAAAACTTCAGCAGAAATTCCTATGGTATAAAAAAACCATATTCTACGTTCCATCCATCCATCCATCCATCCATCCATCATAAAGTATATTTAAAAAATACATTTATATTTTTAGTGGGATATCATTACTTTTTAAAAAAAAAATACAGCAACGCTAGAATTGAAAAAAAAAATTGTAATGGGGTAATAAGTTGCAAAGGGGGATCCCACCTGTTTTTAATTTTTTTCACTAAGCTGAAATAAAAAATACATCCTTCTAGGTCATCTGGAAGTAGGTTAGGTTTAGCTACTTAAGTCAGTCAGACAGTCTGTGCTAAAATTTTACGACTTTTTAACCTTCATATCTTTATAACCGTTTGAAGTAACTTCATAACATTTGAATTTATAGATGTCCTTATGCATATAATTACACACACTTAGTTTTATGTGTTTATATTAAAGGGGGTTCGAGTAATATAAGGGTCAAAAGTGGCACCAAGTGGTTAGTGTAATATTACACTCGGCGCTGGCTAGTCAGTTCCTTTGCTGAACTTGGCTTGACACGCTAACGCGTAAGATTTTTTTATTTTAATTCAAATAATAACAAGGTATGAAACGTCTGATGAGATTATTGTTTAACGCTTTCATATTACATAACAAATAAAATACATACTTCTTGTCCTTTTCTGAAAGACATGAAAAATATAAACAATGTAAACAAACTTAAGCGATGACTCGAATTATGTGGATTCTCACTAAAACTCACTTACATATACCTAGTCTTATTATAAAGAGCTTCTATAGGTACACGATTCAATGTACGGAGTGACAGTACTGATAGTCTTTGGCACTATCTTAGAACGAACAGAAAAATGCCAACATCGGACATTTATCAACACAGCGGCGCTGAGTTAATTAAACGTTAGCACGACTATTCGTTGTTTCGATTAAAAAGAAAATTAATAGATTGCTACGAGTACGACTTATTTTATAACGACCCCGGGACCTCATGCAGTGAAATCCAACAACTGAACCACTAGACAACAGAGGCGATAATAATAAAAAAACTAAAAATAACTAGAAAATTAAGCAATACATATATATGGTCGCTAAGGTTTTATCCGTCCGAAAGTTTCGTTTAACTAAAATTCGGCCGTTTAGAGAATGCGTTCCTGACACCTATCAGTTAGTCACGACTAGTGATGGGCACAACATAACAATGAGTTACCGGTCCTCCAAAATGAACCGCCACGTTATTTTGAAAATTATTTTCATTTTAAATCGGTGGAATCATTTAAAATTTATATTTTAGTTATTTAAGTGAAAACCAAATAAGGGTAATATTAATATAATAATTTTTTTTTATTTATTCTTTGTTACAAAGTTACAATCTGTATTTCTATGCAATAAAGTACATTGAATTAAATGTGCGTACAGAATATTAATCAGATTCCGATTCGCTTGAGGAGGTGGTGTCTTCATCATCATCTTCACCTACATGTATAAAATTATATTGTTATCAATAACAGAATCAATCCTGATATCTCGGTCAAAAATGTTCCACAATCAGATTTTTAGTCTTCTCAACAACCTTTGCCCAGACATCTCTTGTGACTTTCCCGCAGGCTTCTTTTAATAAGGTCATAATCTTTTTCGTGCTGAATGGCGGGGAAGTATTGTGGCGGGTGGCATATTTGTGTTACATATTTGCGTCAATGCCTTTTCCTTGTAACCAAACCACCGTTTCTTATTTTTTATTAGCTTGGGTAGGTAGGTGGTTTCTGTATCTGAACCGAGCGATAGGAGTCATTATCCATGAATATTACAGAAGGCTCTGGTAGGCTGGGGAAAAGCATGTTCTGGAACCACTCTTTAAATGTAGTGGCATTCATTTCCTCGTGGTAGTCATTTGTGGTTTTTGATTGAAATGCCAATAACGCGTTCTCCACAAAGCCGTATTTTGCAGAACCTGCGTGGCATATTATCAGACGGGTCCCCTTACCCATTGGTACTTTCGAAGTCGACGCTTGTGTATCATCCGTCCAAGAACGCGAAACCGTGTGATTGGTGTTTAGCCATGTCTCGTCAATGAACACGACATTATCTCAGTTATCATTTTTTGCTTCTCTCAAAAAACTTATCCGTTTTAAAATTATGTCGTATCGTTCTAATAAAATTTTTGTTTTGTCTGATTTTTAAAAGAAAAACCAATATTTTTTAAGATTTTGGTTAAAGCAGTTTTCCTCCCGCTAAAGAGTCCAGCGTCTCTGAACGATGCCAAAAGCTTCTTCCTGTTGAGATATTCATTTCTCGAATAGTAACCATATATATGATTTCTGATTGCATCGGTCATTGGTGTCAATATTTGTCACGGGTTTATTTCTACGTTTCTTCTTCGGAGTACGTAAAATATTATCTTCCATGCCAGTAGAGCCGAACTTTTCTTTATTAATATTTGTTGTTGTTTGTTTGCTAACTCCAAGCGCCTGAGAGACGCGTTCTTGTACTTGTTCGACAGGTACCAGGGGTCCGCCATTTTACCGCTCCCGCTCAAAGTAATCTTGCAGCATGATGATTAACTCACTGGCTCCACTTTTCAACGTTTGTCCACGTTTAGGCATTATTATGAACCAAAAGTCACAAAACACAATCGAAGTCCGATTTAGCGCCGATGTCAGTTTGAAAAGCAGAAACAGTCCATTAAACAAAAGCCGGCTCATCAAATAAAAACAGATCGAAAACTCTTGAAGAACGTGGTCTATGCGCACGAAACGACAACATACGACTGTTTTAGCGTCACAAAATGGCGGACCATAACGCCATTTGGGGTTACCGTTTTTAATCAAGTATAAAAATGCTAGTAACGCCGTTTGGGGTTACCAAAATGCTACTTTCTTTCGCGCGTTCGGTTTGGTCGTAGTTTTATTTTTAATAAAAGTTATCTTACAGTCCATTATTTTCAAATTCTTAAAAAGAAAAACAAAATGTATTATTTTATAAAGTATAACTGTATAAGAACAGATTCTCTCTCTCTTCAGTCGATTCCCTCATTGCTGAGACTCCTTTTGATCCTGTCTACCAGCTGCTTCCATCGGATGCGTTCCGTCGCTTGGTGAAGCGCAACGCTGACGGGCATCTCCAGCTGTTTGGAGATTTGGTCCGACCACCGATTGGGACTTCGTCCTCTAGACGCTCCAAATTGTTGTCATCCCTGCGTGCAACGTGGCCGAAGCACTACATTATGCGTTGCAGGCAGGTCACAGACAGACGCTGTGTCTTCTCCAGCTTCAGCTGTTTGAGTATCGAGATGTTTGTGCAGTGGGCTGTCCATAGTATTCTCAGCATTCGGCGCCAGCACCACATTTCAAAGGCGTCGATTCTCTTTCTATCGGCCGCCTTGATTGTCCACGTTTCGACACCGTAGAGGGCAATGGGAAAGACAAGCGTGCGAACGAGATGTGCTTTGATTCGATGTGTGATGCTTCTGTCTTTCCAGACTTTGTTAAGTTCTGATATAGCTGTTTTTGCCATGCCAATGCGTCTTCTTATTTCCGGCTCGCTGTTCCCATTGCACGTTATCATCGTCCCCAGGTACTGGAACTGATTCACGGTCTCATATTCCTGCAGAATGTTAGTGCGCTAGTGTGTGTAGTTTATAGCTAGATCCATTTTTTAGATGGTTCTCTCCAGGCGTTTAAGAAGATCCGCCATTTCTGCCTCAGAAGACGCGAATAAAGTGGTGTCATCCGCGTACCGAAGGTTGGATATTTTAACTCCATTTATTTTAATGCCACCTTCCGGACTGGGAGTTCTAGGGTTTTGCGCATGATTTATTCTCCGTATATGTTAAAGAGGATTGGAGAGATCACGCAGCCCTGGCAAACGCCTTTGTGGAATTTGAAATGGCTCGACGTAGCATTCCCTATTGTGACCGTGCCATAACCGGTTTCATACAGGTTGCGAATCAGCGTAACGAGGTGGATGGGTACGCCGGTTTCCGTCTGCACCTGCCATAGCTCTTCCCAGTTTACACAGTCGCACGCTTTTTGATAGTCCACGAGGCACATGGAGATCGGAATGTTGAACTCGTAGCACTTTTCTACGATGAGCCGGATGTTTAAGATTTGCTCGCTAGTTCCCCGTCCTTTGACAAAACCTGCTTACTCTTGAGGAATTTGCCAATCGAAGAAGTGTCGCAATCTAGCGTTGATGATGTGGAGGAGAATCTTGCTCGCGTGTGATATTAGAGCTATAGTTCTATAATTGTTACAAGCACGCACCGAACCCTTTTTGTGGATAGGAAGGAATGAGGAATGTACCCAATCTTCAGGCCATGGGCCGGTATGCCATATCTTGTTGCAGATTTCGTGCAAGCACGATTCTCCGTTTTGGTCCAGTGCTTTCAAAGCTTCTGCCGTAATCAGATCAGGCCCCGGTGCTTTGTTGTTCTTTAGCTTCCGAATGCCGTCTTTCCCTTCTGAGCGGAGTATATCTGGTTCCCTTTCTGTTACGGCTTCAACGGGTGTGGCTGCCAGAGTTGGTTGCGCTTGGTAGAGCTCCTCGCAATATTCTCTCCATCTTTCAGCTACTTCGGCTATATCATAGGGTTGCCATTCTTATCGTCAATCACCCATGATGAGGGTTTGAATTTGTGTGTTATTTGTTTCACCTTTTTGAAGAGGGCAGTAGTTTGGTATTTCTCTGCATGACGTTCAATTTCAATGCAGATGCTCTCTAGGTGTTTATTTTTGTCTCTTCTGCATTGTCTTTGAATTCGTTCAGAGAGTCGAGAGTTTTATTCTTCAAAATTATCCGTTCTTATACCGTATTTTAGTTCTTTACGGGTTCTTATGTTTGACCAAACCTCGTCCGACATCCAGTCCTTGTTTTGTTCTGTTTTTTTTTTACCATGGAGTCGAAGGTGGAGAGTATCTCAGATTTGAAATGGTACCACTGTTCACCTGGATCTAGATCTGTGATCTCTGCAGCTAGCTTTTGCAGTTGAGGTTACGTAATCTTCTGAAAGTAATCGTACTCCTGTGTTAACAGTCGGTTTCCAACTTTCGCTCTTTAACGATACGATTTTAGATGAACCCGCAGGTCTGCAACCAGCAGTTGTTGGTCGGAACCGCAGTCTGCTCCTGGAAATGTCCTTGCGTTCGTTATCGAGGACTTCCAATGTTGCGCGATTGTGATGTAGTCTATTTGGTTCCGGTATCGGTCACCAGGGGATGTTCAAGTGTAAAGTCTACATTTATAATGTTTGAAGCAGGTGTTAGTTATTGTCAGGTTGTTATTTAGACATAAATCTAGAAACATTTCGCCCCTTTCATTTCTGACACCGAGACCATATCTCCCAACTGTCTGGCGGATGTGGTCATCGAGTTCCGTGTTGCCTATCTTCGCGTTCCAGTCTCCTTGAATCAGGGTGATTTCACGCTTAGAGACTCCGTTCAGCGTAGTCTGTAGAGCGTCGTAGAAATCGTCAATGACTTCATGTGATGACAGAGCTGTCGGTGCATAGATTTGGACTATGTTAAGGGGAAATGGAGTACAATTTATGCGGATAGTCATTATTCTGTCGCTAACGATGTTGTAGCCAGTTACGAATTACGATAGTTTGCGTGCTATTATCAGTCCCACCCCGTTGATACTCCCCGTGTCGTGACCTGAGAAGAACATTGTATTCCCGCATTGAATCGTGAAGTGACCTTTTCTCTGCATGTGTGTTTCACATAGTCCTAGTATAGTACGCTGGTATTCCATAATCTCCCTTTCTACTACTTCGAGTTTCCCCGGTTGCAGCAATCCTCTCACATTCCAAGTCCCTATTCAGCGTTTGGATCGCATTACCGGTGCCTTGTTGTTGTCTTCAGTAGCATTTACTGCCTCTTCAGCTTGATGACAAACTATGGAGGAGTCTTCGGTTGCACATTTCTCACCCACCAACCCGGATATTGGTGAGCGCCGGGGGTCAGCCGGATCGTCCGACAAAACAGCATTCCTATTATCGACTTTTATCAGTTCTCTTGGGATTTTAAACGTAGTGGGTTCACATTACCTTATACGTCGGACTTTTAGGAGGTATTTAGTCCCCAAGGTTTCCGTGGCCTTTGATTTAAGTAGGATAGTTAACCGCCGCCTACTGCTCGGCGTTGGCGTGTTTTACAGTTGTCTTGGATGGTATGAGCTCACGCCCTTCACAACCAACCCTCCTCCTTTCACAACCGGGCTTGGGACCGTCTATGGCGGAGTTAGGAACAGATTACGATACTATTATTGCCTGTTATTGTTAGCACAGCACTACAAATATAAAGCGCTGACATAACCTTGTAATAGCGCAGTTTGGATTTAGAAAAATATTGTTTACTAAGTTATTTGACACTCAGTTTGGCACAATATTATAACATTAATTGATTATTGATATAACAATGTTGTTTTAATGCTCATCAATTGTTAAAACGGTAAACAACCAGCAATAATATTGTTATCGTAACTGCAACGCCATTACAAAGTTACGTCGTCAGTTCAATCGCGACGTGTCAGGAACGCATTCTCTGAACGGCCGTAGTATATAGTAATAATGGGATATTTTTTGTGTGACATTTAAGTTAAACCTATTGTGTACCCGTGCAGCGGCGCCATTTAACGAGAGAAGAAATGCTAAGGGTAAGGGCAAGCTCCAAGCTGGGGCTACTTAACCGAATATTGCCAAGGAGATTGGAACAAGACTAAACGTAATATGTAGGTTATGGTCACGCTACCGTGGTACTGGTGAAGTGGCTGAAATACATCCAGGTGGGAAGCCTATAACTAAACACTTAACGACAATACCGATTTTTGCAAGCTGCCGCGAGAAGAGAACCAAATGTTACGGCTATTCAGTTGGTTCATACGCTCCAGTCAGAGCACCAGTTGCTTGTGAGTGACCACACTGTGCGGATAAGACTGCGTGAAGCTAACCTTCAAGCTTGTAGACCGTTTCGTACTTCAGCAATACGACGAGGAAATCGTGGACTACAACCAGAGTGAGCTCGTGTACATTTGCTCTGGGAAGATAATAAGTGGATAACCAGTAGTGCTGTTTACCGATGAGTCCCGGTGGAGTTTCCATCCCAATACACGTAGAGTACGTGTTTGGCTAACCCCTGGCCGTGATAGCCATCTGCAACATCCTCAAGAAGTCCATTCATATTACGGTGCGACAATTATGGTATGGGCGGGAGTTCGTCTTGGTTGAAGAACAGACCTCGTAATTTTCCTTAATTTCTCCGTGTTGGTTCGGGCTCCATTGCAGAATAGCCCATCTGCCTTCATGCCAGGCACCTTGTAAAAGGCGAGTATAGACTTATCGTCATTAACACCGTGACATCCTACTAGGTGGCAGAGTTTCGCAGCGACACGCCCGGATTGGTATCACCGCCTAACATATTCCTGCCGCCGTAACGTCAGTGCTTGCCGTTGACGTTTGCCGGTTCAGAGAAGGTAACTGGTAAACTTACTTTTACTCGTACTAGGTGCTTACCACCTAAGTTAAATATTACAAGTGAAAGAGTATGTATTATTTTAATATTTTTTTGTATAATAAAGTGTATTAATTTATTTATTCATACCACATTTGGTGACTCTAGGCGGTGTGAATTTCTTACCATCCTGGCATTCCATTATCAGATCCAGACATATAGCCTCCTCCTTTTTCAAAGTCTGTTAGAAATAGGGAGTTATGAACCGCGATAAGAAGGGAAATAAGGAAAATTGACAAAATCTAATCCAATAACTTCGCTCCAGTCATCACAGTTTGTTCAATAGAAATGTAACGCTCTAATGAGTAAGCAAAGCGACGGAAGTCTCAACCTCGACATCATGATAACAGAAAATGAAATGTGCTAAATTTGTCATACCGAGTTAGAAGCAAACTCGACGTGACATGCCGACTTTAGACCATTTGCACCGTAACAAACGTTTGTGAACATTGTAGTACACTGAAAACATTTTGTCATGTTTAACTATAATAACTAATGACAGTCAGGTGACCTAATTGTAGTTTCTCGTTTGCCTTCTTTTATATAAAAGAATCACTAATTTTGAGGAAGATCGTGAAATTCATCCTGAGACTTTTATTTCAGCCAGACCATAATTTGAAATGGCTAATGGTGGCTGACTTTTTTTTGTGTTCATGATTGTTAAGGATTCTCCATTAATTAATTAATTCTCAAACAAATTTTGGAAACGGTTTTAGTCAAATTAAATTTTGAGTCAAAATGCTAGACTCGCGTTGCATAATTTTTTGCTTATCCGAACGTTGTTGTATGGCGAAGCCGCAGCGAGAGTTGCGTATGACAGAAGACGCATAAGAGTAGGATAAATGCGGTAAAAATGAGAGTGCTACAGAAAATCTATGGTGTAACGCTCGCTGACCGCATTCGTAACAGTGAGATCCGAGAAAGAGTGGGATTGAAAGAAAGTGTTAGTCTTAAAATGAGAAAGGGCATGATCTGCTAGTTCAGTCATATGGGAAGAATGGCAGATAAAAGATTGACAAAGCAGATATACAATGCGAATGTAGATGGATGTAGGTACCCGGAGAGACCAAGGTTGACATTCAACGATCAGATCACTCGGATATTATCGAGGGCGGTCGCCGAAAACGGCGTGTTTGTATGAAAAGGGTAATGAATGTGATGAAAGCCAGACAGGTCTGTCAGGACCGTGAGGTTTGGCACTCGATACTCTCTGTCTACCCCGTAAAGGACTTGGCGTGAAGATATATGTGTGTCAAATTAAATTAAAGTAAATAACAGAAGTTAGGTGTAAATGATATATAAATAGTTTAATGGGACGTATAAAGTTAGAATCACGACGCAAATATGATGCGGTGAGCGCAAGGGTCAATAATCCGGCAGTAGGTCAGAAATGAGGTGGCGGAACCCAGACCTGCTCCTGACTGGTTCGGGCTTTTCCAATTTTTTATTACTCACTATTTCTCACACCCAATTTCATATTAATCTGCACAAAAATAAGAATACAAATGAACAAAAAATCATTTTAATAATAATGTTCACCTAAACAATTCAAAAATGAACATTTTCACAGTTGAGTTCTACAACATGTTCAAGTACTTTGTAGCAAAGCGACTCCATCTTTTTTATGTGTTAAGATAGCAATATCGATCTCTTACCAATAGGAGAGCCGTGTCAAACACACAGCTCTCCTTATGTGGCCTATAGACACCATAGATGTTGTAGGTGCATCATTGTCTTGTGGCCGAGGTGCTAGGCCAATTGTGTATTATGGCATCAGGCCTGGACCTAATGAAAACCTGGACCAGTTATAACACGATACTCTACCACCAATGGTCTTGATGGTAATGCCACATTTGAAGTTTTCTTGCCTCTTGCGAGCTACGTGGCCAGAATGAAGATGTTTTTTTTGTACACAGGTAAAACGGACCAACACGAGTTAAAATAAGTCCAATAATATATGCGCGAGATAGACATAAGCCGTATAAGTAATAAGCATAGACTAAGATGCTCTTAGGTTTAAGTTGACGTTAAATTCTTTATGTCACTGTAACACAGACTATAATGCCAGAGTAAACAATTAGGTTCTTTTATCTATAATCATAAATAGGGCGGGAAAGGTTCCGTAGTAGCAAGCTTGGACAAAATATTCAGATATTTGGCTGGATCTTACTGCTGACGCTCCTGCGTCCGCGCAATTTTTTTTTATAAAAAGTTATAATTAAATACCAACTTTTTATCAAAAAAAATTGCGCGGACGCAGGAGCATAAAATTTGGCACACTTATAGTTTTTGTGTAGGAGAAGTGCAGAACGCAATGCTTATAAAGTACATTAAATCAATAAATAAAACATTACTACCATGCATTTGAGACACACAAACAAATATATTGATGATAACGATAAAAGATCACAGATGGCGCACCATAAAGTTTGGAATTTGGTATTGCGAAATGAAGAATTTTATTCTTATCAAAATGACATTAAAATTTATTATGATCGAATTTCGACTAACGGGCGATCACTAGTAAATTTAAAGAAGGTAGAAAAAAGTTTTTGCCATTTTAACTCCTTTGACAAATACTATAATAAATTATCAATAAACATGAATTCCGTATTTTTGTTAACGAAGCTAACATTACGTGCTTTACAAGGTTATTGACCTAAACTTTGATTCTAAATTATAAAATGCTAATTTCATAACATAATATACAAACTACGAGTAATTTTGTAATCTCAATCTAATTTTACAGTTTCTATGACAAGTTACCAAGTTAAATAAACGTGTACCGTACCTTCCCATGTTGGTACGTGTCATTTGTGTACCCCCGAAGGGTCCGACACTTGTCGTGGTGGAAGGCTAATTAACTGGGGTCAAGTCGGGGCACCGGTGGAACCAATTTGGACCAGGCAGGGCGCTCCTCAGTACCCCTCTCTGACCAAGATTATGATGGCGTCCCCACAGCCCCGGTACTTGGCGAAGGGGAACATCGTGGAGTTTTAGTCAGTAGGAGTCTGACATAAGCCAACAGTTCCCCCCCCTCAGTGGCGGGTATCCATGAGGATTTCCCCACGATAAAAAAAAGGTCATTTGTGTAAAAATGACAATCAGCCTCCTTGCCAGCAGCTCGTAAGAAGCGGGCATAGCTTATATGGGTCATTGCCAACAAGACCACTGGTGCTAAAGTGGCAACTTACTCGGGTAGAAATCTACCACCTCACCTATTCCGAAATTCCTACCATATGATATCATCATGATCTGGTCCAGTGTACGGTAGCTGGTAGACTGCAGAATAGGCCTAACATCCCGACTACGAGAAAGTGACACACCTATAACCTCAACTGTGTCTATGAGCCAGGGCTGTATCTTGTCATCCGGAGAGTCGTATGCTTGTTCCCTCTCTTTCCATAAAAAAATACTTAAATGTGTGGTTTGAAGCCAAAAATATATTCCAAATACATACAAAAGTTCTCTTTTTCTTTTTTGATAAATAAATATACTTAAATTTCCAAGTATTTATTTTATATTCCATAAATGTAGTTTAAACGCTAATTTTATACCGAATGATCATCATTTATATTTCAAACAACGATTTATTTAAAAACTAAATAAAGCAAGTTTTATACATTAATAAAATTAAATATGTAAAGGCTTATAATTATATCATTTTAATCGCTTTTTTTTCAGAATAAATGATTCTTTTAAATATGTATGGTTATCGTTTAGTATGTTCATGTAATATTTTATTTTTACTAGTATAATATGATTTTTATGAAAAGGCTGTAGCCTTCATAAGAAAATATTTACAAAAGTTAAAATGTTCGATAACCCCCGAAAAGACCTAACTGTAACGAAGCCAAGACCATCTTGATTGGGTCAGATTTCAAATAATAAAAAAAACATCAAAATCCGTCCATTCGTTTAGAAGTTTTTATGTTATAAACAGACACATACTTATATACATACTTGCACACAAACACCCCTTTTTCCATTGGCTATCAAAAATACCTGTATCAGTAAAGCTGGTACATATACCTTTAACTAAAATAATATGTCTAAAAATATTCCTAAGCTTGTTTAGGCGTAAATTAGTGTTAAATAGAAATAAAATTTATACAAAGAGTGTAAAATATGTTTCTTTTTTTGTTTGTATTTCTTAAATACGCATAGTCTTAAAAATTAAAGGTGTAAATTAAGTTTGGAGATGTATTTTACATTTACATGACATTAGAAAATGAACAGGCAAGCAGTATCTATCTAGAAATAATTTTATGACTTACACCGTAACTAATCTACTCAACATAATCTTTCAATTCCCAAATATTAATATATATTACAAACATAACTGTAATCAATTAGTTCGAGCATGTTAAATTAAAAGATAGATGGAGCTAATCTAGTCGACCTTGAAGAGAGTCAATATCAAGGATCGTATTTAATATTCATAACAAGAACGAGTATTTAAAGTCTCACGAAAATAATAGCTAGAGGACAAAAGAGGACATTCACCTTAGCGTTTTGGCATTTGAAAGTTATTTAATGCAATTAAAATTATTCAGCTCTTTTGCTCCGAATAATCAATGTGAGGTGGAGAATCTAATTATGATCTTTAAGTCACATTTGGTTTAACCATACATAATAATATAAAATTCTAAGAGTTGTTTGTTCATTGAAGGTATTGGGGAAACTAGTGGTGAACTAGTGGTACATTTTGATTTTAAGTTTATTTATTCTTTATTATTTAGAACTTCTATTGTTAATTATCTTTTTAATAGGAACGCCATCTTCAATTATCATGACCAACTTCTTTGTTTCCAAACATAATATATTCATTATTGAGCGCCATCTGTGATCTTTTATCGTTATTATTATATTTGTTTGTGTGTGTCAAATGCATGGTAGTACGTGTAACGTTTTATTCATTGATTTGATTCACCTTATAAGCATTATTATTAACAATATAAGCCTTCTGCACTTCTCCTAAACATAAACTATAAGTGTGCTAAATTTCATACTCCTCCGACCGCGCATTTATCGTAAAAAGGGGAACAAAGTTTTGGCTTCACGTATCAATATTATGATAACTTTTCCTTAAGTAATGTATATGTATGTATATGCAATAACATGTTACATTAAATCAGGCGTTACTTAGCGGAAATCCATTGTAAGAGATGTAGAAATTAAAATAAGCCTTAATTTTCCCAATTCCGCGAAACTCCGCCAGAACTGTTGCACGGGTTCCGTGGAATTGGCACTATAAAGGTTTATTCTACATCTCTTATATTTGTTTTTCTGTCTGTTATTTTTATATTACATCACCATTACTTTTTATTTGGTTTTCTCCGTGTTTTGTCGGTTTGTGTACGTATCAGGTAAACTATTACACGTGTTTTGACTGGTTTTCGATTTTCTTATTGCATTATTTCAAAATTTAAGCTATACCTACCAAAATATGTCAAGCTAAAGCAATCTACTCTAATTAATATAAAACAATACCAGTGACATTTAATAACTTTTCGATAATTAGAATAAAAGTCAAACCAGAAGTAAACTTACAATTTCAAATCATTTATATTAATTGAATTATTAATGAAATGGAACTGAACAATTGCTATTCTATCATTAAAATTACTATTTTCCCCGTGTTAGGGCTCCTTTGCAGAATAGAGCACAGGCTTAATGTCACTAACACTGACATCTGACTAGGTGGTAGAGTTTCGCAGCGATTCACGCGGATTGGTACCACCGCCTTGCCTATTGCTGCCGCCATAACGTCATGACGTGTTCCGGTTTGGAGGGTAAGGTAGCCGATAAACTTACTTTTGCTCTAGACCTAACATCCCGGCCTAAGGTTGGCAATGCACCATTACCACCTTTGGTATCTCTAGGCCGCGTGAATTTCTTACCATCAGGAAATCCGTGTGCTTTGCCTTTCAATATCATAAAAAATATAACATTGACCTATAGGACTTAAATGATGACATTTGCAATGCAAGTCCAATAGCTTAATGCAATGTCAAACACAAGCGGCAGATCCACAGTTAGCGACTAGTAATTATTAAATGTTAATTAACAAATAACATGAGCACGTACTCTGAGAGTCCAGTCGCAGAGTTTGAACAAATATTTCGCAATACCCGATCCGTCCGGCTGTTTGTACGGTAATTAAGGTTACACAAATATTCAGTCGGTCTTTCAACTTAACAAGAGTGACGAACGTCAATTTGTGAAAACTGTTTGTAAGAGTTAGAATTACTTTGTGTCATGAAATTTGTACTTTGCATCGTTGACCCTTGGTAGACCTCCGTCATATTTTTTAAGCACGAGTAACGACTTACTAACACCAAATTATCACAACGTATTTTTATTTTAGCACTTGCGCTGTGCTTAGGATAGATTTCTATAAATTTTAAAGAAAGAAAAAAAAAATTTAAAAGAAAAATTAAAATTTATAGAAATCAAATTATCAATTCATAAAACCAACTTAAAACAAATTGTTTGAAAATCTATTGGAAATTTGACCACAAAAATATTTTAAGAATACGGGTAAAGCAATGTTTATTAGTCACTTACATAATATATTACGTTAATTTCGGCAAATGGACTAAGCCTCTACTCCTTTCTGCATTCATTAAAAGTGCACATCAAAGTGAACTAGATTTTGGAATTGATTTTCAAATTTATATTTATTTGGTACAAAATGTATCGATACAAATATCATGCATTTGTTAAAAAGCTATATCTGTCCATTATTCATAATGTTGAAATAATAATAGAAATAGTATTTTAAGACCCTTCAAATCTGAACATGTTACTTTTATCATTTGTTGAATTTATATAGTAGGTAATTAATTGCTCATCATTAGAGCGCGTTTTTAGGCTTTCCCAGCCAAAGGCTACAAAACGGAACCCTTATAGATTTTTCTGTCCGTCCGTCACAGCCACTTTTTTTCAAACAAACTATACTGTTGAAACTTGGTAAGTAAGATGACTTCTGTGGTTCACAACGCATAAAGATTTTCGATTAAAAAGTAGAAAAATATCGATAAGTTTTGGGGGTTAGTTATTTTTTTCATCAAATCTATAAGAGTGGGGTATTTATGGATAGGTTTTCAAAAATGATAACTTCTAAAATAAGATGATGATAAAACTAAAAAATATACATGTAAACTTCCAACGAAAATTGGTTTGAAACAGATGTTTGAGAAAGAATTTTTTTTAATAGATACTGTAACACCAGCACTTAAAAGTAGTTGTACTTAACTGTTAAGAGATGGAGCTGTATAGTTTAAAATCGCAAAACCGTTTAGCATAACTATTTTAATTGTATTTGACATTATGCATCAGCGCTAATTGCAGAAGTGAGGTAGACTACATTCGCTGTATTGTTTAAACTGTGTATGAAATATGGAATAACATGAATGAATTGAAAAATAATTTATTTATATTATGATCCATATTATTATTTGGTCAAGATTTGCACGTATAAGTTTCTTGGGAAAGAATCTAAATCTATCTATCTGTAGTAAAGTAAAAAAAATAGGTGCAGGCGGTTTAAAGTAGGCATCCAACCAAATTTTCAGATTTTTTGACTGTCTGTCTGTCGGTCTGTATCCCGACCGCATTTCACGCCGAGTTTACTGAACCGATCGTACCAAAATTTGGCAAGTAGAGTCTTTATTTTCAAAGGAAGGTTATAGGCTACTTCAAAGACTACAATACTCTAGGTTACTTCGTATCCCACACACTCAAGGGGTTCTCGTAAGCTATACAACGACAACCTTTAAGAAAAAACCTCATTTATTCCTTAAACATCCCACATCTATGAGGCTTCTAAAAAAGTTTCTTCACGCTCATATCCCCGAAGAGATAGGCAGAGGTACAACCAAGGCACCCACGACTAGCCGAAGACACTAAGTCCCACAATGTGATAAGTGGCAAGCCTATCGCCAACCGGGCACATTTCCAATCCCGACCAACATTTTTTTTTATTAGAAAATTAGAAAAATCCCATTTTCTTTTTGTTGGCCGACCCGGGATTCGAACCCGGGACCTCATGCAGTCAAGTCCAACACCCGGACCGCTAGACCACAGACCTTCTCAAGTTCCATAAAAACTAAAATAAGTTAAAATGCACAGACAAAGCCGCGAACAATATCTACTTTTTAAGATTTTGATATTTATACATATACTTTTCCTATAAAATCTATTTTCGAACAGATTTTTTTTTATTTGATTTGATGATTTTAATTTATAAACAGCGCAAAAACTTGACACACGGACCACATAATCATTTTAATTTAATTTTATTTTTAGATTTTTATAGCTTACTTAAAAATATATATACTACGTGGATCCTGTTATTTGCGAATATAAACAAATATTTTAGTATACAAAACATGACATTTGAGATGTTTTATATTTGTTTCAATTATTGTTATGTTTATGCACACTACAAGAAATAATTTGTACAACTTTAAATGAATACAAATTTGTGTACGAGATTTTTTATTGAGAGATACTTCATCTCTGTTATGCTTTTATAAGTTAGGATTTTAATGTTACCATTTAACAACTTTTGCATTAAAAGGAAATATTAAAAAAGAAAACTAGATTTCTTCTAATTTCGTTTTAATTTTAACATAAAAAGGTTCCAAAACCGGCGCGTACAGAAAGACTTACCAGTTGACAAATTTCCGGTAAAAAATAAATTTCAATTACTTGATCTTAAGAAATACACGTTGCCGAGAGCCACCAAACGCTAAAAGGTGCGCTACAAACGCTACTACCCTCCAAATACAAACAAATACTCCTCCACCAAGTCCACCCAGTAACCAGAACGCAGCACCAAGTCGAGGTACGGTCTCCCGGGAGACAGCCCTTGGTGCTGGCGTTGTAGGTAACAGCCCAATACATCAAAATAATGATGTCTCGGGCTGAGCACTCTGCTCGGCCCACAAAGTTCGGTGAAGTTATAAAAAATCGTAAGATTAGCAACAAATTAGTCATTCAAAAAAAAAATACTACCCTCAAAATCGTAACAAGACATGAGTGAGCAGCAGAAAACAATAGCGATGGTACAATTACGAGTAATACATTCTGTAATCCATTGATGCATCGCTGACCCACATTAGGTTCAAAATAAACGCCTTCTACATTTTGACATATATTGCAAAGTTATGACTAAGATTAATTACATTGAAGTTAAGATGTTTGCATTGTGTTTGATATGATTGATTAACCAAAGCCCTTATTGTAAGTACACACCTTTTGACACCAAGTGCAAATGCAAACCATACGCAACGCAAGCTGATTCTCATAATTGCGACATCGTTTCTAGGACTCCTTTGTGACAGAATTTGCTTTGGATATTACTTACAACTGCTGTTTAACATCTGTTTAAATATCAGGTTTTGTTTCATAATAGTTTTAATTTCTTGGGTGTTATTACGTTATGTTTTTTAAATTACATTAGCCGTTAGCCGGAGCTTGATTTGCTTAAAAAATATTTTTTTTCTGGCTAAAGACAGCGAACAAACACGCAGCTCCCCTGATGGTGAGATACTGCAACCGCAGTTTATAGACACCGTTGACGTTGTAGGTGAGTCGCTGTCCTGTGGCCGGGGTGTTATGCCAATACTACTAATTCTAATTCTAGGCGAAACATGACATTGTCATTATGGCTGCAGGAATAGAAATATGCCTTTGTTTTTGACAACAAAAACAATTTAAATAATCCTTTTTTAATTTTTTAATGTATTCTAAAGTATTTACGGTTTAAAATACGATATTACTTCCACACTTATTAAACTATTTTACTAGGTGGTAGAGTTTCGCAGCGACTTGCCCGAATTGGTACCATCGCCTTACCTATTCCTACCACCATAACGTCAACGCTTGCCGTTGACGTGTTCCCGTTCGAATGATAAGATAGCCGGTACACTTACTTTTGCTCGAGGTCTAACTTCCAGGCCTCAGGTGGCAACGCACAATTATCACCTTTGGTGTCTCTAGACAGAGTGAATTTCTTACCATAAATATATACACATTAAGCAACCACCTAAGATGAAGACAGACAAAAATCAACCGACATTCAAATTATTTTCTTTTACATATTGCTTTTTACTAGAAACTAAACTGATATTGGTTGTTTTTATTTATTATGTTTGAATTGAAAACAAAACGAAATTTGTTAAAAATGCTTACAATTTTTCAAAGATTTTCTTGCAGATAAGAATAAATAATACTAATATGATTAATTTAATTGCAGAATGTTGGGTGCGCAGGAGTTTGTTTCGCCGTTTCTTCTCCTGTCTGGCTAGGTTTGGAAACGGTGGTAGTTTACGGTAGATAGG
>NJDC01000302.1:37012-50039 GCA_002245475.1 Calephelis virginiensis | reverse complement strand
CTGACTTCTACTGGGAGCGAGTTCCAAAGATAAGCGAGGTAAAAGATCGGCTATAATAATTAGTGTTACGAGTTCTTTATTTTGTAAATTTTATAAATTATATTCTAGTTTATACATTCACCAATTCCTTAAATATTGATCTAATATATAGCACATAATTTATTTTAGTATAACTTTCGGAAAATCACAAAAATTGGGGAACTTTGTCGAAATGCTTCTCAAGAACATTCAGATATGCATGTTTAATATTTAAAAAAAAGTGTCTTCATGCCCATATCCCCAAATGGGAAAGGCAAAGGCACAACCAGGGCACCCATGATTAACTGAAGACACTTAGTCCCACAATGTGATAGGTGGCAAGCCTATTGCCAACCGGTCATATATCTAATCCCGGGCAACGTTATTTTTATAAGAAAATTGAAAATATACATTTTTTTGTTGCCAACCCAAATGACCTCCAGTCAAGTCCGACGTCAGAACACAGAAGATTTAAATATATACGTATTATGTGTATTAGCATACAAAACTAGAAGAACAGGTGTGACCAACATAGAAACCATCTTACAAGTACATCTTGCTTAAATTTGTTAAAAACACATTGCTGGCTGGTACACCAGCTGATGTTTTATTTATGTGAAAGGTCAGCGAATAAGCACACATTTCTACTGATGGTAAAAGATAAACGTGGCTTACAGATACCATAGATGTTGAAGGTGCGTCGCTGTCCTGTGGCTGGTATGTTACGCTTTTGTGCAATTCTACCGGCTACCCTACCCTCCGGGCCGGTTCATGACGAAGTCATTATGGCGGCAGGAATAGGTAGGGAGGTGGATCCCTATTAGGGCTAGTGGCTGCTCAGCACTCTACCACCAGTAGTTTTTTAGTGATGACCTATATTTTAACCAGTGCTCTTTTACGAGCTGCCTGGCAGGGTGGTAGATGGTCTTTTCTACTCAGCGGACACGGAACAATACGAGGAGAAATTTAGGATCAATATTGATATAGTGTTGCCATCATCTTTAAGTTATTTAAGTTTTAAGTTTTGACCGCGTCGTTGGTCGAGTGGCTAGTGAACACGCCTAACTACACCGATCAATCGCGAGGGTTGGATTCTATTTCCGACGGGGTCAGACGTTCGTGTGATGTCTGATTTTTTTATTTTTATTGATTTGATTTAAATGTCTGCATTTCCGGATCTCGGTTTTTATTTACTATTTATTCTGGTATCTATTTAAGTATTTCTATGTATTAGTATTAGACTAACACCCATAACACAATAATATAATTTGCTTACTTTGGGATTAGATTCAATTTGTGTAACTTGTCCAAGAATATTTATTTAATTTATTTATTATTTAGTGCTCTCGAGTAATCCCTTTAGAGACATTTAAAAAATGGCACATTTTAAAATCGGTACAAAATACCACATGTAATTACTAATCCCACAAGAAGCTGATTTACTGTGACAGTTTATTTCAAAGGTACAGCTAAAAATCATCATCATCAGCCGGAGCTGGACCTCCCCCAAAGAGCGCACACAAGTCAACAGCTGCCTGTATCAATCGACTCCCCGCGACTTTGACCAGATCATCAGTCCACCGGGTGGGAAGTCGTCCAGTACCACGTCCTTGGTGCGGGGCCGCCACTCGAGAATCGAACAGTGCAAATTAAAGTATTACATTTTCATGTTATAGGATATCGAAACAATAGGCAACTTTCCTGACAGGAAGAAACTCAATATTTTTTTTCCTTTAGTATTATGTAATATAATATACTATAATTATAGTGTATTATATGTAACTTATGTTCGCTATGTTTTGGTTAGAATATAAGGCCACATATGCAACTCCACTGGCTACCTTAGACCCTGACATGGAATACAACAACGGTGAGCAGTGACGCTAACCAAAGGAACATCTTTACCACCATAAAAAAATATATTTTAGCCGTTACGACATATACCTGTTTAGACGGTATGCAACGAACTTATATATTTATGCCGGTACTGGTAATGACAGACAAAAGTAGCGACTACTAGTCTATTTTACTAACATTAAGGAAATCACTTCCTATAAGTAATATTAAACAGGTGTGTGTCTGAAAATTAAGACGCTAACAAAAACTGCCATTTTCTATTAATTTGTTTATTGTTTGAAGAAAAAACTGTAAACAATAGGAAAAGAAATTAATGGTCATGCACAGAAGGCTCGTTGCAATCCTTTTTGGTCGTGAGAATTACGGCAGATGTGTTTCTAGCCAAGATGCCTTTTTTCTAATACCATATTGTATTGTAAGCATATATGTTGTTAATAGAGGACATGTCTCTTTAAAACATGCTTATATATTGATTGAAAGATTTAAGGTCTTCAAGGAGACTTATACTTACACTGCTTCACCCAAAACAAGGCTTAATATCTCAAATGTTAAGCAAAAGGCTTAAGTTCATTGGCATTTCGTCCTATTAAAGAGAAGTACTGGCATTAAGGAGGCACAAATACGTAAGATGGTTATTACTACAAAATTGTAATTATATGAGACGTAACAGAACTCAACTTAGTCAATAAATACTACTTATATAATACTAAAAAAAAGTATCTTCACGCCCATTTCCCCGAAGAGGTAGGCAGAGGTACAACCAAGGCACCCACGACTAGCCGAAGACACTAAGTCCCACGATGTAATAGGTGACAAACCTATCGCCAACCGGGCACATTTCCAATCCCGACCAACGTTTTTTTTATTAGAAAATTGGAAAAATCCAATTTTCTTTTTGTTGACCGACCCGGGACTCGAGCCCAGGACCTCATGCAGTCAAGTCCAACACCCGGACCGCTAGACCACAGAGAGATAATACTAATACTACTTACAAAATCTACTTAAGTCAAAAGGTTCAGTGTTGACATAATTGGTATACAGGGGATTCTTTTAAAATTTGACTTTCAAAGTGATCATAATCTGCCCATTCGAATTAATTATTCATTTAAATTTTAATAAATTAGGAACCGACGTGTTTGTATAAAAAGGGTAATGAATGTGATGGAAGCCAGACAGGTCTGTCAGGATCGTGAGGTTCGGCATTCGATACTCTCTGCCTACCCCGAAAGGGACTTGGCGTGAATATTTGTATTAATGTAATTTTTTTCTACTTTATGTCGATTTTATTTCTTGTTGCTTAAAAAAGAGGTTTTGTCAAAACTAGACTGAAAATCGTAGAGACAAAGGTCCAATTGAAATAGAAAAAAAGGTGAAGCGAAGCTTATAATGTAGTATTTCTCTAAATAAAAACTAAAAAAATATCATTTTTGTAGTAGTTACAAAGAAAATACGCTTCGGCCACAGAACAACTATATATCCCACGGTTGTCTGTTATAATCAGAAAAGTCAAGTGTTTATTTGCCTTTAATATATCTAGTTATAGTACGGCTGTAATAATTAAATTTGGTACATTTGTAATGTTGGAACTATCCCAATTTACTAAAATTTATGGTGACTATACCTCTATCAATATAATCAATATCAAGGGACAGGAAGCAAGTGGGTAACAGACAAAGCAAAGTGAACACTTTGCTTTGCTTTTCCTTTACCAACTAGCTGGGAAACAGACACGCATCCGGACATTTGATACAAGTTCAATTTTTGTGAGAATTTTGCACTTTTACCAATTTTTGTGGGAATTTTGCAACTTACAAAGGAATAGTAAAAATAAAAAAAATGCAAGATGTTGAATACCGTAATTTTAGAAAACTTAATACACCGACTTACCTACTTAGTTTTTATGGCTCAAGATTTCCTAACATCAATGATCCGCCGTCTCTTCTTAAAATAAAACGGCGTCACACAAATACAACACAACTATTCTTATTTAGATCTTACCTATTCATTTCATATTGTGTTAAACTGTTAACACAGCATATTCTAAGACCCATTACTCAACTAAAGTTATGCAAACAAAACCCTCGCAATTAGTTGAAATTTCTTCAGATTTTACCGCTCAACATAAAAATTAAAATCAAAAAGAAAGTTTTTTTGAGCCCCTTTCTCACACTATCTATAATCAGGATGGGACAAAAGGGTTTTTACCTGTTTAGAAAGGTAAATGTGCTTTTTGTAATAATGACTCTTTTATGGCCAATTAATGAAATGTCACTGTTATTAATGTTTTTTATAACATAGCTATTCTAGACCACCCATTTGAGTTTTAATATGATCACACTATATTATTATCATTATTTTTTTTGTGAAACATTATCACTTAAGGTACCCCAAGTGCATCTACGATGAAACAGAAACACATGTCAACATGCTGTTTTATTATATAACCTACAAATTACCCCCTTTTTCACCGGTATGTGTATATGTGTCATTTCTGAAATAATTTAAGAAATTATCAAACTATATTAGATGCTGTTACACTTTTAGTATTGGTCTTAAGGTACACGAATGCGGTCTTAATGCTTTGAAGCGATCTCTGACAGATAACCTTGAAGTAACAAAGTTACCTTATATATTTGTAACTAGGTATGGACTTGATAGGGCATGTTTATTAATTCAATATTTACCCATATATTTCATACTAATACTTATACAAAAATTGCCACATTTATGGAGCTACCGGAAGCAATATAAGTTTTCTTCGCGAACGTAATTTACTTACGTTAAAACAAGCTCAACTTATAGTTGGCCCCAAACGAAATGACAAGGGCGACCACTGAAAATACGGTAGTATCAATATCGTCGAGCTGCTGTAATCTACTTCGCAGGCTGGCCAACTTTTCCGGAGACATAATCCAGATAAACTAAGGTAAAAATATAAACGATAATATTTTGCTCAAACAACAATAAACATTTTGCTAAAAATACTAAGCTCTAAACTAAATAAAAATGGAAAATTTCGATAAAATGTAATGAAATAATTTAAACTCTCAAACATTATTCAAAAATAAAATAAACAATCACAATATTAGACCCAAAAAATCCTTATGAACCTCCTAAAAATATTATAGGTTGAGGTTTCGTAAATTAATTCAGAAATCCACGTGTAATAATAGACACTGACAGGCAACTTCCGGAGAAATCCCGGCAAACCAAAAAACGCATCTAAACAAACACATGACAAGAATAGGCAGATGGCGCCTCCAGGACGGAAATCGAAAGCATTTTTTGTTCCGTGGACGCAAAAAATCGATGGGAATATTTTTTCCCAAAAAAGTGAAAGCTTGCATTTGATTACCAACGTGAGAAATTCGAATATGTTATTCCAGAAAAAAGTTTAGTATATCAATAATTTACAAGTAACTTACCTATTTTAATACCTACTTGAATAAAGTATTAAACGACAAACAAGCAGACTGATTTCTTAGTGTAAAAAACTACCCATAGTAACTAAGGTCCGTAACCACACCATACATATATTTTCCGGTAACAGAGACTTTTAAACATAGTCTAATATTTAACTGATAGACACTTTTTACTAGTTTACACATTTAATTTCCATATTGCGATTTGTATCTTTAATCGGGGATAGGAAGATAAACAAGCAGACGGATTTCTTAACGATAAGTAAAATATGCTAACTATAAACATCTACAGATTGTATCGCCAGCCAACACCAACGAACATTTACAGACAGTAACGTCGAATTGCCAATCATACACAATATTACAGGCAGTATTAAGCCTACTAAAGCAAGTTTACCTGCTATCTTACCCTTTAAATTGAATGGTATAAGTCAATAAAGCTTGACTAAATTTCAGCATCTGATGATAGAATTCTAACGCTTCGTTACTGGCATAGTTTTAGTTACAAAAGCACTATTTCAATAAATCTTTCTCTACGTTCGGAACTCAGTGTCCCATTCACTTATCAGTTTGAGCCTGTGAAATAGACTCAAACTTTTCCTTTTCTGAAAAAAGTTCGTGTCCAATACACAGCTCACTTTTAATTAGTACGCACTATCTGTAAGTGTTAATATCATATGAATATCTCTTATTCCCAAAAGGATAGGCAGAGGTATAACTAGGAGACCGACGATTAGCGAAAGGGGATGTAATAGGTGACAAACGTAATCCAGGCGGGCACGTACTCGATCCTGGATAACGTTGTTTTTTTATAAAATTGAGAAAATTTTGAATCGCCTGATCCGAAAATCAAACCCGAAGCCTCATGCAGTCAACCAACCAAAGACCACAGAGGTGATTATTAATATTACATCATACATTATGACATTAGGTAGGAGGTATTACACTAGCTGTGTACAGCAAATTATAAAACCGTGGGAGCTTTCAGCAGGTGCGCCAATACAAAGCGTTTCCTACAAGCAGATGTATTTCCCATACATGCTACACATCGGACCCATGCCTATTAAGATTAGATATATGAATTCAAAGTAACAAATATGTTGTTTGTTGAGTGCTTTAATTGATTTGACCCTGATTTTACTGAATAAATGTGGAGATCGACGAGCATTCAAATTACGAGACAGGTTTCAAAACCAATAATCGAATTTCTATGATAAAATCTATCTTGTATACGAATTTATCTCTTTTATTAGGAGTAAAGACAATATAACTTATATTATAGTTAAAATAAATACACATAAAACTAATACTACTAGCGGTCCAGGTGTTGGACTTGATTTCATGAGGTCCCGGGTTCGATTCATGGGTCGGGTAACTAAAAGAAAATAAGGTTTTTCCAATTTTCTAATAAAAATAATGTTGCTCGGGTTTGGATGTGTGAAAGAGTACTGAGGGCTAAAACATATTTTTTTAGATAAGATCAAATTTTTAGGATTTGTTTAAAAATATATTTTTTGTTCATTTTAAATTTTAGTTATTCTTCATTGAGTGTGCTTAAAATATATTTGCATCATCATACTATTTAGTTAACTAGTTGGAATTTTTTCTCACCATGTAGATATAATAGCTAATTTGTTATTCCCTTCTTATCAATAAGATAAAGTTGGAACATTTAAACTTAGGACTTCGTAGCACAAGTTACAGGTATGAGTAAATTGGAATGCGTTGAACTCTTTTGCCTTCACAAAGTGTCCTACTTCTCAGAACTTTTATTAACATCTTAAAATATACGATGACAATTACTTTAACTTGAAAGTTTTAATTTGAAAATAGTAAATGAAAAAAAATATATTGAGAAGTTATAAGCATTTTTATTCGTTTGATCCAGTTCACCCAATAGAAACTGGATAATTTAAGATACAATAAATTGTAACTCAACCAAAAAGAAATAGGATTTTTTAATTAGTAGAGTTTGTTTAAACAAGCTTTTTTATTCTGCAAGCTTAAAATTAGGTAAAAATACAAAAAAATTTCAAACTTACTCGGATCTCAAGCCACATACATAGATAAGGTAATTTTATATGTATTTATGATATTGGCAAACAAACAAGCAGGCGGATTTCATGATGGTAAGAAATTCATGGCACCTATTACCAACTTTCGTGACTACAAAGATGGTGATGGTGCGTTGCCAACCTGAGTCCGGGGTGTTAGGCTTCGAGCAAAACTAAGTTTACCGGCTACCTTAACCTCCGCACCTGAACATGTCAATGGCAAGCACTAATATTATGGCGGCAGGAATAGGTAAGGTGGTGGTACCAATCCGGGCAAGTCGCTGCTCAACTCTACTACCATATATTATGATGTCATGGGTGCTAGTGACGGTAAACCTAATCTCGCCTTTTACGAGCTGCCTGGCAGGAAGGCAGATGGTCTATTCTGTAAAGAAGCCCGGACCAACACGGGGAATCATCAGAGAGCACTTATGCTTGTCGTAGTAGTAATACGTAAGGTAAGGATGTTACTAATCGTAGAGCTCTATCACATAGTCATAGTCATAGTATCAGTGTCACATCAGACTCTTTGGTACAAAAGCCTTTGTCTTGTATTCTGTAAAGGCACTTAAAAACAAAACGAAGTATATATATAAGAACATAGATCACTTCCGTATCATAGAGCAGAGGTTAATTTCCGAAACGTGAAAATAGCAGCTATTGGGCAGTTATTTTTACCATTCAACTTGCTCATTCGTTATCTTGACATTCTAAAAAGATATACACGATAGCAATATAACAAGACATATTGAGTGTAAAATTGAGGTAAGCAATATTTTAAATATACCCAAATAGATTAATCGTAAAATTATACATCGTGATTTGTAATGAACTTTGTTTCTATGCTCAGATTTTGTAAGATTACTTGATATTTTAATATAACAAATGAAATTTTCGAAAAAGAATATACATGAATTCTTCCTTGGGGGATTTCTGCCTATGTAAATACTATATTTGTCTTACAAAAGAGGGTCATACGAGCAATTTATAACTTAGGTCCAAGAGCTTCCCTAAGAGAAAAGTTCAAAGTTCTAACTATAACTTCCCAGTAGATCTTTGAAAATTTAATATACGTTCAGAAGAATTTACATTCATTTGAAAGAAATTGGTGATTAATTCAAAAGAAAAAATACTTCATGTGAATGCGAGGAATAAAAATAATTTTGCTGTGCATGTCTCTTGTCTCCACAGAGTAAGCCATTCTTTCATGGGCCAATGTATACGCTTTTACAATAAGCTTCCCGATTATATGAAAGACCTGCCACCAAATAAATTTAAAAATGTGTCAAAGTGAAATTGTATAAAAAAGTGATGTATTTACTAACAAATTTGTATAGAATAAGGAAAAAAAGACAAGCCCGCTAAGTTTCTTGCCAAATCTTCTCAGTATGTGGCCGCGTTCCGATCCGATGGTAGATTTTAGTATTATATAGACCCTTCACAGGTGCATCCTGTAAGGGGAATGTGAATAAAATTTTTTTCTATTATATTCTCAGAGTATATATATATAGTAGTTAATTTAATATAAATAGGCAGGTCTGTAGAAATCGTAGTAATTGGCACGTAACACAATCTGACTACTGTGGCAGGGATTAGACGTAATGATATGAGTGTATATTTTTTATCTACAGCATAGGAACAACAAGAACGTAATTTTTTTTATAAAGTCAATCATTTATTTAGAGAAACATGAGTGTTGCAGTTGTCACAAACACTTGCAAAACGTTAGTGCTTGCTATTCACGTATTCCGTATTGAGGATAAGATAGTGGGTAAAGTACGTAACTTCAAAGTGGCAACGCACCATCAACAACTTCGATATCTATCAGTTACTTGTATCCACTAGAAAATGTTTAACTGTTCATCTTAATAAAACATGAAAACCTGTACCTTTTTACATTGTTTTATTGCCTTTAGTAACAACTATAGTAACGTCTTTAAAATATAATAAAATCTAAATTCAAATAAGAGCCCTTTATTAAACAGTTCAGGTTAATATTTATCACATTCTCAAGTTTTTTTTGTTTAATAATAATGAAATCATTAATTTGAATTACGTATACTTTTATACACCTTTTTTATTTAAAAACTACATACTGCTTTTAAGCTACTAATTACTAGTGTTTTAAAATCCATATATCATTTCGAACAAATAAAATTGAAATGAAACCCTTTAGGCACCTGTTTTTGAATGTTTTTTCAATATACCTTCATCGTTGAAAAGATTTGATAGCGCAAGGTGCAAAAGTTGAAAAAAGATCACCTTATTAGCATAGCTCGCCCCCAGCTATCCTTACACCAAAAACAAAACAAATTGAGATTCGATAATAACGTCAAAAATTATGGCTTTAGTAACACATAAGCTGTGGTCAGCTGCCTTTTCGTCCTTGTTAACGATATAGGTCAAGTTTCATAAAAAAATGAGATTTTGTATGTTTTCGTTTGACTTCAGTCTCTTTTTTGGACGACTCTTTGATTTCGGGTGAGGCGGGTTAAGATTTGAATTCGAAATCAAACCTAGGGTTCGATTCCCATTAGGGGTAAAGAGATACGGCGTGGTGTTTTTAAAATATATTCTGGTATTTGATGTTGCCCGCAGCTACGCCCGTGTTTTAGGGCTATTTTTTTCTGACGCTGGAACACGTTTAGCTATTGGGAATAAAAGTAGCCCATCTCACTCTCCAGTTTTCCAAATATATAGAATATAATTTTTGTTATTCAAAATAAGTATAAAACAGGTATACATTTTTCAAAAGTCATTTAAATACAAACACATACACATTTTATATTTAAATTTACAAAGAATAATTTAAAACTTAAGTAAATTAGTACCGCGAGTGACGGATAAAATGTCAAATTAAAAAAATATCAATATTATCATTTATAAAAACAAAAATATCATTCATGCCAATAAAAATGTCAAATATCTAATAAACTTAAAACAAATAAAAAATACAGAATCGTTTAACACTATATGACAAATCATTAAATTTTCAATTCAAACAAAAATTCAATCAATAAATAAAACATTACCCACACTTTCATGCATTTGACACACACACAAACAAATATATTGATGATAACGATAAAAGATCACACACTAAAAAATTTGGAAACAAAGTAGTTGGTCGTGAGAAATGAAGATGACGTTCTTACAACAAGATATTAAAATTTATTATGGTCGAATTTCGACCAATAGGCGACCACTAGTTTTCATAAATGTATTTCTTAAAGTCATTCAAATTTCATTGAACAAATTCTGATTTTTCTCTTAGTGACTCTCCCACCTTCATATTGTAAATGGAAGGAATAGCTCTTTTCTGCAGTATAAATACTGTTTCCAATTGTGTAGAACGACCTTCACTAACACCGGTGACATCTGACTAGGTCCTAGAGTTTTGCAACTACTTGTTCGGATTGGTACCGCCAACTTACCTATTCCTGCCGCCTTAACGTTATGACGTGGTCCGGTTCAGAGGGTAAGGTAGCCGCTAAATTTATTTTAACATCGCGGCCTCAGGTTGGCAACGCACCATTACCACCTTTAGTGTCTCTACGCAGCCTGAATTTCTTAGCATCAGTAAATCCGTCTGCTTATTTGCCTTTAGATATCATATAAAAAATCCATTATCTCGTTCTGTTGCGACATAAAATATGGACAAATAAACAAACTCATGCTTTGTAATATTGGAATTGATTTACATATGTGTTCCTCCTGCGTGTTAGGATCGTTGACTAACTCCTAAACCTAGATTAAGTCGGTACCTAGGTATAACGTGATCACGTCAAAGTTAGACCAATTACTTAATTTTCCCAGAGGCACCTATTATTTGTCCAGCCTTTGTCCAGTCATTTCGCCCCATTACATGAACATACTTCTATCACCAATTCAAATCTAACCAAACCTTGCGATTAATTCAAACATTACATTTCTTTCATTAAATGAAAATGTATGGTTTTGCTACAACTTGTTGACTTAGATTTTATTATAATTAGGGTTAGGACCCTATCCATAAAGTTTTAAAAGTTTTAAGAAATCGCTGAGCTTTTTTTTTGAATGACTAATTTGTTGCTAATCTTACGATTTTTTACAACTTCACCGAACTTTGTGGGCCGAGCAGAGTGCTCAGCCCGAGACATCATTATTTAGATGGATTGGGCTGTTACCTACAACGCCAGCACCAAGGGCTGTCTCCCGGGAGACCGTACCTCGACTTGGTGCTGCGTTCTGGTTACTGGGTGGACTTGGTGGAGGAGTATTTGTGGCTCGTCGCTCGGCGTTAGGCGCCGGGCGCAAGAGAGGTCTTCGTCGCCGAGACCGGCGGCGACGGTGTAGTGTTATGTTAAAGTGCGCTGAGCTTGATTTTAAAAGACATCCATTGTCTAAACGTCATAGACACATAAATATTATTGATACATTTAACTCTATAGTCTCTTACTCTCAAATACGTTGAAAATCTTGCAATCAGTCAGTTAACTTGTTCAGCCACAAACAACAACAAAAAGAAGAACTTGTTGAAAATACACTATTAGGTCTTTAGTGTCTGTAGGCAACATAAACTTCATGCCATCTAAAGACAAGTCTCCTTGCTTTACATCCAATCCCTTAACTAATATCACACAGAAATGCAGTAAGTATTATCAACCTTACAATACAAAAGTTTGCGATGTTCACACGACTATAAAAACTGAATGCGTATTAAATAACGGTAATTAAAATACAAGAGTCATACCCACGTAAAAGATGAATGGAAACAATGAAGATCGCACAAGGTAACAGTCACGGAGATTTTTCAACATTGAACAAACTTACTTGACTTATAAGGTTCTTACTTTTTATGAAGGTAACTCAGCAAACGAATTTCCTGACTAAGAAATGTAGACACCAAACCAGGTAATGATTCGCCGCCAATTAGAGGGTAAAATATAACACTCCGGCCTCAGGTTAGCTGCGCACCATTACCACCTTTAGTGTCTCTAGGTGACGTGAATTTCTTACCATCAGGAAATCTATCTGCTTGTTTATATCATAAAAAAAAATTATGCGTTATTACCAACAAGTCCACTGCTGATAAAGCCTCGTCGTACCTATTCCTGCCACCATAATGAAAATGTCGCGTTCCGGTTTTCACTTACCCGCAGAGTAGCTGTGTTCGCTATCTTATACTACTACTGAGGTAAATTAACCGAATCCCTACCCTCCAAATTATAATACAGGTTAAAATTGAACACTTGCTCTCAGCCACTTTAATGTCAGTAACGTGCTTGTATGGAGGCAGGAATATGTAAGAAATAGGAAACGGTCTAAGCTCCGAGTAAGTCGTCTCCTTTCACCTAGTGAAATATGCAACTAATTCATCAACTAGTACCCCTTGCTATAAAACTTGTAGACATCTTGTGTCTTTTCCGCGAATACGTCAGTTTTATATTTAATATTTTGGAATGGACATGACATATCATTTTTTATTTACTCCTTTAAAGAAAAAATATTAAACTTGTACGTCTAAATTATTATCCCATTTCAAAAAGGGAATATAACATATTTATATTCATTAAAACTAACCGACACGGTGAACTTCGTATCGCTTGAACTGTTTGTATGGAAAAAAAGAAGCATTGTTTTTCCCATGTTTGCTGCAATTTTCCCGATTCATTTTCTTCAGAACCTTTGCCTGAC
>NJDC01000302.1:10489-35102 GCA_002245475.1 Calephelis virginiensis | reverse complement strand
GGACTTGGTGGAGGAGTATTTGTGGCTCGTCGCTCGGCGTTAGGAGCCGGGCGCAAGAGAGGTCTTCGTCGCCGAGACCGGCGGCGACGGTGTAGTGTTATGTTAAAGTGCGCTGAGCTTGATTTTAAAAGACATCCATTATCTAAACGTCACAGACACATAAATGTTATTGTTACATTTAACTCTATAGTCTCTTACTCTCAAATACGTTAAAAATCTTGCAATCAGCCAGTTAACTTGTTCAACCACAAACAACAACAAAAAGAAGAACTTGTGGAAAATACACTATTAGGTCTTTAGTGTCTGTAGGCAACATAATCTTCATGCCATCTAAAGACAAGTCTCCTTGTTTTACATCCAATCCCTTAACTAATATCACAAAGAAATGCAGTAAGTATTATCAACCTTACAATACAAAAGTTTGCGATGTTCACACGACTATAAAAACTGAACGCGTATTAAATAACGGTAATTAAAATACAAGAGTCATACCCACGTAAAAGATGAATGGAAACAATGAAGATCGCACAAGGTTACAGTCACGGAGATTTTTCAACATTGAACAAACTTACTTGACTTATAAGGTTCTTACTTTTTATGAAGGTAACTCAGCAAACAAATTTCCTGACTGGAAGAAATGTAGACACCAAACCAGGTAATGATTCGCCGCTAATTAGAGGGTAAAATATAACACCCCGGCCTCAGGTTAGCTGCGCACCATTACCACCTTTGGTGTCTCTAGGTGACGTGAATTTCTTACCATCAGGAAATCTATCTGCTTGTTTATATCATAAAAAAAAACATTTAATGCGTTATTACCAACAAGTCCACTGCTGATAAAGTCCCCGTGCTACTTATTCCTGCCACCATAATTAAAATGTCGCGTTTCGGTTTTCACTTACCCGCGACTAGCCGTATTCGCTATCTTATACCACTACTGAGGTAAATTAACCGAATCCCTACCCTCCAAATTATAATACAGGTTAAAATTGAACACTTGCTCTCAGCCACTTTAATGTCAGTAACGTGCTTCTATGGAGGCAAGAATATGTAAGAAATAGGAAACGGTCTAAGCTCCGAGTGAGTCGTCTAAGGACCCTATCACCTAGTAAAATATGCAACTAATTCATCAACTAGTACGCCCTGCTATAAAACTAATAGACATCTTGTGTTTATTTCCGCGAATACGTCAGTTTTATATTTAATATTTTGTAATGGACATGACATATCATTTTTTATTTACTCCTTTAAAGAAAAAATATTAAACTTGTACGTCTAAATTATTAAATTATCCCATTTCAAAAAGGGAATTTATATTCATTAAAAACTAACCGACACGGCGAACTTCGTATCGCTTGAACTGTTTGTATGGAAAAAAAGAAGCATTGCTTTTCCCATGTTTGCTGCAATTTTCCCGATTTATTTTCTTAAGAACCTTTGCCTGACAGTAACAAACACAACAAAAAAAGAAGTAGCAAAATTGGTTCTTTGCGCCACCACACCACGCGAAATGGGAATTCATTTTTCTGTATATGGATTCCATATTATACAGATTGATATATAATACTAGCGGCCCGGTACGTGCTTTGCTACGTATGATATGACCGCATGAACAAAACAAAAAAATTAAAAAAAAAAGTTTTAATATGACAGCACAATCCCTATCTGAAAAAAGTTTCAATTTGACAGAAAAATACTCATTAGGCATTAACAAAACGATCCGCCATTAATTCAATTCATTTTTACAAAAAATGTGATAAATGAAGAACCGCTCGACCGATTTTATGCAAACTTCACATAAACCATCAACTAAATAGTACAAACAATGCCTAATCATTTGGTTTGGATAGGTGAGCCCGTTCTTGAGTTATAAAATTACAACGAAAAGTGGCATTTATCCTATTAATATTATAAATGCGAAAGTTTGTAAGTATGGATGTATGGATGTTTGTTACTCTTTCAAGCTCGAATGGTTAAACGGATTTGTCTGAAATTTGGAAGACAGATAGATTGTGACCTGGATTAACATATAGGCTATTTTTAATCCCGATCGCACACCGGATTTCTGTGAAAACGCGGGCGAAGCCGCAGGTAGCAGCTAGTTTGTATATATAAATTAGACAAAATCGCTTATTAAAATCGATCAAGTCGCTTAGGCTAGAAAAGGAGAAATACTAACAGACACACACATACTACGACGAATACAAAATTACAGCGCACGTGGTCAACGTCGAAAAAAAAGAACTTATTAAAAAGTGTGTATGTGGTACCTAAGCCTAGAAAATGATTATAAAATGAAGCAAGTCCATCATACGTCTATTACTACGACCTATTTCCCGGAAATGGCATGTAACGGCACTTCTAGTAGACCTGCATCCGGTAAAGCGTGCGAGTATCCCAAATTAAGAGCAAGAACACACACCAGTTTTTTATCCTTATACAGATTTTTCAAACGACTTTTTATATTTGACTGACGAAGACACTATTCGCCATTGTCTCGTCCCAGTTCGGAAGTTAATTTCACCTTTAAATCTTCTTATACGAAAGAAAATTGCCACGCCAGGTCAGGTAGTTTTTAATATATTTATGTGAGGTTTTCCCAGGATACTGCTCAATACAAGGAACTTCACTTCCTTTGCTTCATCACGATGTTACAATAGAATGGATATTTTTTTTGTGATGTATGGAAACACTTGCATTTGCTAGTTTCAACTATATAAAGTAAATTTATATTAAGGCCAACGCAGATCATTTAACTACGCGATGATAAGAGATACGTCTCCTTCAAGTGACGATAAAAGCTGTGTATATTCAATTCATCCCTACCGTTATCACAAATAACATATTAATCATATTTTTTTACAGCAGCAGCAGTATCCAATATTTTCCATAGGTGATTGGCTTACACCTTTTTATGTGACAGTTCAGCGAAGAAGAACATGGCTCGCCTGGTGGTAAGAGATGACCGTGGTCTAAAGACACCACAGATGTTACAGGTGCGTCACTGTCCTGTGGCCGGGATGTTAGGCCTATTGTGAAAGTCTACCGGCTACCCTACACTCCGGGAAGAAACATGATAGATTCATTATGGCGGCAGGAATAAATACGGTGGATGGCTATCCATACAAGTTGCTGCACAGCACTCTATTACCAGTGGCCTTGTTAGCGATGACCTTTATTTTAACCAGTGCTTGCCTCTAACGAGCTGCCTGGAGAAGCAGATGGTCCGTTCTACTCAGCGGACCCGGACCAACACGAAGGAAAATTCTTCAACAAGTCATAAACAAACGCATCGAAATCGGTAACAACGGGT
The DNA here is from genome assembly GCA_002245475.1 of Calephelis virginiensis. Taxonomy (NCBI): domain Eukaryota; kingdom Metazoa; phylum Arthropoda; class Insecta; order Lepidoptera; family Riodinidae; genus Calephelis; species Calephelis virginiensis. Next base: position 31,789 of record NJDC01000302.1, on the reverse strand, counting down.
TTTTAATTAAAAGATCCGGAAATTCAAAACAAAATTACTTTCGTTAACCAATTTTACATTAGTTAAATTATAGTGCTCTGCGATTAATTCGTGCCTGAGAGTAGTTTAATTTGCGTAATTTGGGATATAACTGTATTTAATGCTTAATGTTTATTAAGACTAGGATATTCGAGCACTGTTGTCATCCACCTCGCGGCCTTTTTTAAAAGCTTTTATTTAACTTGCAATGTATGAATGTCAGTTCGGGTGGAATATTTGAACTTAATTTTGAAGAAGATATCTTCAACCGATTGAGCTAAAATTTTTTATACACGTTTGGTTTGGATGACAATGCACTATAAAATACACGACGTCATTCTAAATCCAATATAGCGGAGCATTCATGATGGCGGAATAGTTATTTTTAATGTATTTCTACAATATGGGTATCAAATGAAAGGGCTTTGCCGAAAATAATAAGAAAAGAATGTGACATTACTTTGAATCCAATATGATGCACAATTGAAGTTTTTTGTGCTTTCCTATAATAAATGAGATTGCTGAGAAAAACAAAAAGAAACATTTTTGAAGCCAGTAACAACGATTGATTAACTTTTATTTGTCTGATTTAGAGGGGTCGTCGTCATCAGCATTGATCTGCAACCTTTCTAGGAGAAGGACAACATTAAAATCAAACCCAGACTTATGTTTTGTCAGGCTCAAGAAACCTAAAAGCAGAAATATCTGGCGCATTCTTCAAAACACCCAAGTCAAGGTATGGCCGTGCCGAGGGCTGAGTAACATAGGGGTTTAACATGATGTCATAAACGTGCCACCTCAAGGCACCTGAGTGAACCCTGTTCTATATTAGCTTTTACCCTTCAAAACAGTTTTCCCCTGTGTTGGTCCGGACTCCTTTGCAGAATAGACCATCTGCCTTCCTGTACCAGGTAGCTCGTAAAAGGCGAGCATAGGCTTACCGTTACTAACACCGTACCATCTGACTAGGTGGTAGAGTTTCGCAGCGACTCGTGCGGATTGGTACTACCTTGGTTGGTACCTATTCTCACCGCCATAACGTCAGCACTTGCCGTTGACGTGTTCCATTTCGGTGTTTAAGCTAACCGGTAAACTTACTTATGCTCGAGGTCTTACATCCCGACCTAAGGTTGGCAACGCACCATTGTCACCTTTGGTGTCTCTAGGTGGCGTGAAATTCTTAGCATCGGAAAATCCGTCTGCTTGTTTGCCTTTCAATGTCATAAAAAAACGGAACTCTGGAATACTCGACAAGTAGGGTAAGGTAGGTCTCCTTGTTGAAGAACGGGATTGGTCGAAATGTACCGACAGACGCCCTTGCAACAATTATGCCTGGATTGAGATGAACAGTCTAAGGAACCCCAGTCATAGTCCAGCGATAACTGAAAAGTATAAAATAAATGAAATTAAAAAAACTCTTTTAGAATAAGCTTTTATTTAAATGCTCTAAAAAGAAGAAAATAACATATTTTTCTAAAAAATGTTAATTGTGAACTTACTACCTCATTAAACACAATTTATATGACCATGAAAGCTTGTCGCGATGATCAATGTTTAATCGAATTGAAATGTTATTATTTTTACTTAGCAGATTTAAAAAAAATAAGTAGGTACTTACAAGTTTTTTACCCAAGAAGAAGTAAGTTCATAGTTAATATTTTGAAAGAAAACATATTATTTTTTTCTTTTTAGAGCATTTAAATAAAATCTTCCAAAAAAGTTTTTTTTTTTATTTTAGTTTATTTTTATTTTATACTCGTATTAAATAATGTAGTTATAAAGAAAATAAAAAAAGTCGCCATCGAACTTTATTTGAAACTTTTAACTATCTTTACATATATTTTTGTAAGCTTAATATTGTATTAAAAACCCATTGTTTCGCATAATTTGTAATCGAGTGAAGTATTTTCTCAGAACAAAACAAAGCGTATTTGATGGTCAACTTCAACAGTCAACTTGAAACAAAAGTAGGTAATTTTCTGCCTGAATGTTCTGCCTTTGTATAAACTTCCTACAAGGACTCTTTCTGATGCGTTAACATACATTCAGGTTTAATATCGCAAGAAGGTTTAATAACATGACTGTCAACGTATTACACATATTAAGAAAATAATTAAATTTTATTTAATTTCATTTCATTGAGATTGTCCTGTTATCTTTTTATTATAACACATAGTGACTCAGTGACCAAATTATGTCTACTTGGGTCGTACAGTGCATATAAGGTTGGAACACTTTGTTTTTGGGCTTGACCTTTATTTATTTGACCTGTTGTATGTATTTGTTATGCTTCTATGAAAAGCAAAAAATGTTGTAAATTAAAAGTAAGAGCAAAATTAAAATAATGTTGTTGGCTTGCACTGGAAATATACTTACATAAACTTTTTTTTAAGATATACGACTCAGTTTAATGACTCAAAACCCGCCTTATAAAAAGCTCAGGTAGATTCTAAGATGGAGGCACGCTCAACTATGAGAAGACTAGTCACTCTTCCCTCAAATATTTCCAAATAATACTTTTCCGGAAAAACTGACTTTTGCAAAGAATTCGTGTCCCCTGCACTACGAATAACAAATGAACTCGCAAAATTCTTTGCACGTGTGCGAGGGCTATTGACCATATACACGTGACAGTTCGCAGTATGTTTTGAGTTACAGTATAAGATTAAATACAGTGGAATCAAATTTTGGCGACCCTGTGAGCATTCTCCGAAGTTTATCCTGTGGAGCATCGATAAACACTAAACTCTACGACGCGGACTATGCTCGAGACTAAGCAATCTGGACTTACATAGTTCGGAGTCTCCGATTAGCCATTTTGCTCGTCGATCGACTGATTCCAAAGCAGCATACATACATATTTGCACGCCAATTCATGTAATTAGTTACTTGCGGGTTAGGAAGAGAGTGCCTATCAAATGCCAAGTGCCACGACTCCTATTAGGAAACCATTTCAGGTCGGTAATCTTGAATAAATTAAGGGTCACTTTGTTCGCCCCGAGATGGGCTCCTAAACTAATTAATCGAACTCATCAATTTTTTGCAGGCTGTGCAGTTTGATCCAACTTTAAAGATATAGCTTACATCTCAATTTATAGTCGCAATGTTTTATTGCAATTTTATTGACACTACAATGTAATATAGCAAAAACCTTAGCCACAGCAACGCGTGGCCAGGACTGCTAGTACAAATTGACTAAGATTTAATATCGTAAGTTATTTGTTAATTATGACTAGGTACTTAAATACGAATAATAGTAGACACTGATTTGCCCTGCGCATCTAAGAAACCTATCCCTCTTCAAATATCTTTTACACTTATCTACGCCTTAGACACCCTTTTTCATGTTTTGATATAGGTATAAAGAGAAATGTAAGGTTCTAGAAATCTATCCTGGATCGAATCACAAGACAATTGAACTTGTACTTCGCCCAACTAAAAGTATTTAATAAAAAAAAACAGTTTTAGTTTTGTTCCAAATCATACCTACACTCATTTTTATAGTAGGTACTGTTTATTACTGTTTATTACACAGAATAAAGATTTGGTAGGTACCCAAGTTCGACTAAGCTTCTTGTCTTAAACTTTTTCATTGTGACAGTAAAAATGTATATATGTAAAATACCGTAGTTAGTACAAAAATAATGAATTAAGTAGAATTATAAAAATACTCTGTGTTATATAATAACTTGTAACACGATATCCGCATAATACGGAGTCGTCGGCGACAACGTAACCGCGTAATGGCGGCCGTGCGCAATCTTCCGTCATAGTGAACTTGAGTTTTTTCGCAGCACCGTTAGCTTGAGCTACATTCCGCTGTTTGTGCGTTCCACCGCTTGGCACCGCCACTGCCACATTCAACATTATTTCATACAAACATGCTTGCTTCTGTGCTCATTACTGACTTCTTTTAAATAAGTTATTTGTAGCTCCTTGCAAGTGTTGTAAACTGATGTTTAGTGTTTAAGTTTAACAATGTTTTAGGTAGGTAGCGATTTTCTAGCATTAAAAAGGAAATAAGAGTCATTTCCTCTTCATTAAATGACGTCACACGGTGGTAGAGTTCACCAGTTATGAGAGAAGGTGTTGTTGACAAACAAAACTACTAGTTCCTTACCGGCTGATTCGAAGGAATACTGATGTCTGATTCTTTAGAAAAGCCTTAGGACGAAGATAAAAATAGGTACGACTAGATTTTTTGGCTAATACGAGTACATTGCTAAAAATGAGTCTGTGACCTTAAAATGGGGTTAAGAGACACAATAGATGCTACAGCTACATCGCTATCCTACGGCCGGAACTTTAGGCTTTTTAAACAAATCTACCGGCTACCCTACCCTCCGAACTTGAACATGACCGAGTCGCTAAGGCTTCAGGACTAGGTAAAACAGAGGATACTCTGGCAAGGCAAAGCAATCTATTGCTAGTGATCTTGTTTTTACTGACCTATTAGTTTTAACCCGTGCTCGCCTCTTATTTTCTGCCTGGCAGAGAAGCAGATGGTCTATTCTACTCAGCGGACCAGGATTAACACGGGATAAATTACACATCCTGCCTAAAACTCCCAATTTTCTAATCCCTATATTTGTTCAAGTATATCTTAGTATTTAATTAGGTAATACAAAAACATTTCTAAATTAAGACCATGTGCGATCAGGCTTAATTATTAGTATAGATATTTTTGTGCCCTACGAAAAACTTTGTCGTCAATCCGTGCATTAAATCAAAGTAGGGTCTTATTTAATGGCGCCTTAAGTCAGAGCTGGCTCTGACTGTTTCGTAAAATTTGCGATATGCCGTCATTTTTTTAACCTTTCAAAAAAAAAAGTCTCGCCTCTGTGGTCTAACGGTTCAGTTGTTGGACTCGACTGCATGAGGTCCCGGGTTCGAATCCCGAGTCGGGCAACAAAAAGAAAATTGGGGTTTTCCAAATTTTGTAATTAAAAAAAAATGTTGCTCGGGATAGGATATGTGCCCGGTTGGCGATAGGCTTGCCACCTATTACATTGTGGGATTTAGTGTCTTTGGCTAGTCGTGGGTGCCCTGGTTGTGCCTCTGCCTACCTCCTCAGGGATATGGGCGTGAAGATACCTTTCATCTGCATGTTAATATTAGTTATATAGAAAATAGTGTATTACCGTATCGTTATATACCAGAGCAAAATACTTGTCAAAGTTTCAGTGTTACTCAAATTATTTGTTACAATTCTACTTCGTCGCAGTTATCAAATTTTTAATATTAAAATTTGTTTGATTATTAAATTTCGTGTCTGATGAAATGAATTAATTTGACGAACTATACTTATATTTTCGGAGCGCTTAGAAATCTACATCTTCCCATCCTTTTCTTTCATCTTTTCATAACATACACGATCTTCAAACAACATTTTTAGCATTATTTAAGGTAATTTCGACTTCCGTTTAATGGTAATTTGAAAACATTTTACGTATTCCGATATCTGAATTTGTAATTAGACATTCCATATTTATTAATGTAGTTATCATAAGATATTAGTCTCTAAAATTTAGACTTCTAACACAAGTTTTATATTACTGAAACACAATTCATGATATTGATTAAGTTATGTGTGACAACAAAAAATAATTGCGACTTTACCTTCTTCGTGATAAGATAGCAGACGAACTTGTAAACAGACTTAAATAACAAAACATGTTCTAAGCACATTGAAGTAACTCACCTAATTCAATTATTTTTCTGGTTAAGAATAAAATTGTGTCCATGGAATTATGTAAAGAACTAAATTACAAAGAGATGTTCTATGCACATTGAAGTAACTTAATTCAATTATTTTTCTGGTTAAGAATAAGATTGTGTCTGTAGAACTCTGTATAGACTTGAATTACAAAGACATGTTCAAAGCACGTCGAAGTAACTTAATTCAATATTTTTTATGGTTAATAAAAAGGTGGTGTCTATAGAACTCAATACAGACTAAAATAACAAAAACATGTTCTAAGAATATTGAAGTAACTTAATTCAACCATTTTTGTAGTTAAGAAGAAGATGCTGGTTGTTGAACTCTGTATAGATTTAAATTACAAAGACATGTTCTAAGCATATCGAAGTAACTTGATTCAATTATTTTTCTGATTAAGAATTAGATAGTGTCCATAGAACTCTAGGACTTAAATTACAAAGACATATTACTTTTCTGGTTAAGAATAAGATGGTGTCCATAGAACTCTGTAAAGACTTAAATTAAAAACACATATTCTAAGCACATTGAAGTAACTTAATTCAATTTTTTTCTGGTTAAGAAGATGCTGCTTGTTGAACATGTATAGACTTAACTTACAAAGACATGTTCTAAGCACATGAAAGTAACTTAATTGAATTTCTGGTCAAGAATAAGTTGGTGTCTATAGAGCTCTTTATGTTTTTTGCTTTAAATTATAAAAAATCAAAGTCCACAGGCATGAGCCAGATACGCAAAATTGTATTACCAGGATGTAATTTAGTTTAACGGTTATTTACTTCAAAAGGTAGCCTATATACAAAGATACAAATAATACAACTATTCTATTAAAATATAAAGCAAAAAAACTGCTATGTTGCTTAACAAAAAATAACAACCTCTCTAATGTTATAGCTAAGCTTTGAAGGCTACGAGCGCTGGGTCAATGACCATTGCCAATGTCAGCCATCTTGAGTTCCGCACTCGCTTACGTTCTTCACGTAAGAGGCTGTAACGCTGTAATAGTGTGAGTTTAATATTCGTTTTTCTATGTCAAGTGAGAGTGTGTGTGTTAGGAGAAGTGAACGTACAGTGTGTGTGCGCGTTTACGGGTAATTGTGTCTTGTCTGTGTGCGGACCTAATAACTTTTATGGTTTGACTATGAATAAATTCTAGATGGCTGTTCAGTAGTTGAATCTTTTAATATTTCATACCTTATCAATAGACACGTTTGTTAAACACTAACACTGTGACCGCTGACTAGGTGTTATAGTTTTTTTGACGATTGATGTTCATATTTTTGCCAAACACTGCTGTTTTTGCCACTGTCGTGTTCCATTTTAGAGAATATTGAAGCCAGAATTAGATTGTCAACGCGCTATTCTTACTCTAGCTACCTATAAGTGATGTTTATTTTATGCCATCAGATTAGTCTGGCAGTAGGTACTATAAATAAAAAAAAATATTTAGATGTTATGAAAACGCTAGTTTTATTTAAATATTTAAGATTTCAGCAAAAAATATTTTTAATATTATGCAAAGGCTAGTTTGTTTAAATATTTAAGATTTCAGCAAAAAATATTTTTAATATTATGCAAAGGCTAGTTTGTTTAAATATTTAAGATTTCAACAACGGTCCACCATTGAGCATTGAGTCATACATAAATTGGCCTGTTTGACCTTAAGAGATAATTATCGTTATACAGTGCGTGGGAATGAGGCTTAATAATGATAATAAGACTAACAAAAAATGTTCTAAAAGCTAGCGAGAAAATGCTTTTTGTCGACTTTATTAGACCTTGTACCTTCCGGTTATTCAGAAAAAGCTAAATATTAGGTTAAAATATTTTTACTATAATCATATGTTGCAAATTATGAACTGACATGTATAACTTGCATAACATCAAAAAATAGATACACATAAAGAAATTATGTATTTTTATATTTAGTATTTCTTCAGTATAAAACGGCAGACAGACAAACCTATAGCCAGCTTCTAAAAGAAATTTTTGCCAATAATTTGTGACTTGTAATACCATAACTCAATTAATTATATGTGCTTGATATTTATTAAAAGTTTTTAAGTTTATTAGGTAGAAAGCATCTTACTTACTAGCTTTTGATGTGACACGACAGTGGCAAGCACGATGTTTGAACAATAATAGGTAGAGCATCTTCGGGCGATTTGTCACAATTAGCTTTAACATAAACCTATTCTTGCCTCGTATGTGCTAACAAATTATTTATTTTAATTATGATAATGACAAACTTGACTCAGACAGTATTCGGTAATAAAAGCGAAAAACGTCACTGAGTACATGTTCCCGTACGTGGAAAAGTATATTAAGTTTTTAGTGTACAGCACTCTGTTCCTTGTTGGTAGTTTTGCATTTTATGATCAGAATAAAGTAGGGAAAAACAACAAAACAAGAATAAATAAAGTAGGGGACACATAAATAGCGTAGGGTGGGTGAAGGTTTTACCATGTATGTAGCAAGAGAACTAACTGTCAGCTTCCTTGATGTACCTAATTAATGCAAAACTGACTATGATAGCCTCATTGGCCAAGGGGTTAGTGTACACGCCTAGCTTCATGAACAACTGCGACGCTCGGGCTCTATTCGCGACAGGGGTAGGAATTTAAGTGACGAACATAGATGTTTGAATTTTCAGGTCTGTTATTAAATTTATACTTATATCTATTCAAGTATTTGTATGTATTAATATCGTTGTCTACCATCCATAACACAAGCATATATATGCTTAATTTGTTGCTTTAATATTTTTAATTATTTATACAGGATACTCACGATCTCTTTTTATGATTTTTTAGAAATGATAGTGACAAGGACGTTCAAAAAAGAAGAATTAGACGGAGGGTTGACAGGCTCATCTGTCAGTAGATCCTCCTGTCAAAAGTTACAGCTCGCCGCCGCAGTCCCGTCGTGACCACGGCCTATGCAACTAGGCCGAAATATCGACAAATAAAATAAAAAGAGATCGTGAGTATCCCGTATAAATAATTAAAAATGTTATTAATTCGCGACGATTTAAGTTTAAAATCTTATGTTTTAATATGTGTAATCAGTTCAGGAATATTTATTTACTTAATATTAAATAAAATATGATGTAATGTCGTGTGTGTGGGGAGTAGTGCGAACCTTTGCAAAGAGACATTTCACTCTAATTACGGACGTTGTACCTAAGTTATGAAATGTTCAATAGGGAGGTTCATCTCATTCTTATAAGTTTGAGGTCTTGCCAATATTATATTATTCTAAAGTCTGTGACATATAGACGATATTCTATTATCTACTATTAAATAAAAATATCGCCTCTGTGGTCTAGCGGTCCGGGTGTTGGACTTGACTGCATGAGGTCCCGAGTTCGAATCCCGGGTCGGCCAACAAAAAGAAAATTAGATTTTTCCAATTTTCTAATAAAAAAAATGTTGGTCGGGATTGGAAATGTGCCCGGTTGGCGATAGGCTTGCCACCTATCACATTGTGGGTCTTAGTGTCTTCGGCTAGTCGTGGGTGCCCTGGTTGTGCCTCTGCCTACCTCTTCGGGGATATTAGCGTGAAGATACTTAAATAAAAATAAATAAAATTATTTTTATTTAATAGTAGATATCGCATCACGCATGAACGGATGAAACAATTTCGCTAATTATTTTTTGATGTGATATTATCGTAGAAAATAATTGTAGAAAGTAAAAAAATAAGTTTAGAAAACATTATACATTTAAAGGAAAGTTATCGAAATTTTAAATTTTACATAATATGTTAGTTGCTTAAGACAGGACAACGTCTGTCCAGCCAGCTAGTCTATTAATAAAACTAATTGAAGCGATGCAAGGGTATATGAATAATTTGATTAAAGAAGTGAATACAAATAGCCTAATAATTGGGCTATTTGTATTTAATTAGGACTTAATTTATTACTTTCCCTCGACTGGGATTGGTCACGGACTATTTAAATCTTAAGTATCTAACATTATGTGTATGTTTTACCACAAAATATATATTATGTCTTCTTGTTTGTTCTCCGCTATTAAAGATTATCCAGTATCCACTTACATTTTTCTCTTTCACTTCGGTACTTAAAGATAACACAAAATACGTTTCACCACTATATGTGACAAACATTGTAAATGCCATGTCGGCAATAGTTTTGTCGTTGTGGAACTAAAAAGTAAAATAGATACTGGAAATAATTTAAGAAACACCTATACTCGAAAATATACGCATTTAAATGATATTTACACAAATGTCTGCTCTCGTAGACAATTGAACCCGATCCTCGCGGTTACTTGGTGGTTTTAGCGTATACGCTTCTCCCTCGATTAGCGAGATGGTCCAATTAGCGGTTTGGTTTCAATTTGGACTACTACTCTGATAAGTTGACAAAATATCATCTACAATTTTAGGTTATGCTGACAAGAAAATGTCACGTTAAACAAATTTCAAATCCTAAAGTAAGCTAATTAGATGTTTGTGTTAGTGTCAGTCAACGACTCTAATACAAAAGCACATAAATACTTACCAGATACCAGAATAAATTTAATAAACACCCAGATCCGGAAATGTAGACATCTAAATGTACATCACACAAATGCCTGTTTCCGTCGAAAATCGAACCCGAGCCTCGCGTTTTAACATTTTAATATCCAAATTTTAGCATATTGTTGATAAGAACGCCATCTTCATTTCTTAAGACCAACTACTTTGTTTCCTGAATAGTTAGTGCGCCATCTGTGATCTTTTATCATCAACATCAATATATTTGTTTGTGTGTGTCAAATGCATGATAGTGTAGGTAATGTTTTATTTATTGATTTAATTTAAAAATAAAGTATTATAGTAAGTATGTATGATAGTAATTAAGTATTATAAGTATTATTTTAATATAAAAATAATTGATTTAATAAAAAAAATATTACATACATACATACATACATACATATCTTCACGCCAAGTCCCTTACAGGGTAGGCAGAGAGTATCGAGTGCCAGACCTCACGATCCTGACAAAAAAAATACTAGCTTTCTGCAATTCTCCTACACATAAACTATAAGTGTGCCAAATTTTATGGTCCTGTGTCCGCGCAATTATCGTAAAAAGGGGTCCAAAATTTTGGCATCATGTATTAATATATAGATTACAAAAGTAGTCGATTACGCCCAACTCTATTCCCACTAAACTGTGTGTGTTTTAATTCTTTTCCGGATTATCAGCCAAGCCTATCTTTTAACTAATTGAATTCAATCAGAAGTGCACGTTAGACGACAATAAAATTCATCTAACTGGAAAGTTACAAACAAAAGTGGAAAAACATCTATTTTTATGTACATAATCTGGTAAGAACGTTACTGGCCTCGAATCTCGGGACCTTCACCGAAATGGTACTACAGTTCGATAACCCTCACCATTGTTCTGCGCGAATCATTCCTACTTTATCACAATCACTAGATACCTTTGTTGGGCACACGACTTCCGCGTTGTGCTAAAAGAAAAGAAAAGAAAAGAAAGAAAAAATATTTATTTGCGGAATATGAGTGTTACAAAGATGTTACAAAATTATTTAAGCCTTCCTACATATTCTACCAACTTGTGGTGTGCAAATATTTTAATATGTTTTTAATTAATTATTCACAATTTACTATTTACACACTGCTTTTTGTTTGTTTTGAGATTACATGATTATTTATTAATACACACAATTTTAGAATGTAAATTAATTTATCCCTATCTACTGTAAACTACCAATCTTAACTATGAATGTTTTGGGGAAGTTTAGCAGGTATCTTATAGTCGTATGCGTTATTATGGTGGTAGAATACTGTGATAGCCTCTGTGGTGTAGCGTTCCGGCGTCAGACTTGACTTCTTGAGGTCCTGAGTTCGATCCCAGGGTCGGACAACAAAAACAGAATTAAAAATGTGTATTTTCAATTTTCTAATAAAAATAACGCTGCCCGGGATTGGATATGTACCCGGTTGGCGATAAGCTTGCCACCTATCACACTCTGTCTTCGTTAAACGTTCTTCGGCTAGTTGTGGATGCCCTGGTTAAGCCTTTGCCTACCTTTTGGGGGATATGGGCGTGACACTTTGTTTTAAAATATTGTAAGAAAGGAAAGCCACCTAAAGTTCCATGTTTCGCGTAAACCGACAGCCTCCATAGATAACAAAGCTCTTAATGCCATTAAACAACTAGACCCCAGTAAAATGGCCGATCCAAGAATCGCTGGCTAGATGTCGTGGATCAAAATGTATGTGGCATTGGTGGTGATTCTGCTGTTCACAAACTAAACTTATTTTAGATGCATGCTATCTTTCTCAAATAAAACAAAAACAAAAGAGATGGAACAGTTTAGACGTGTCAGATTAGTGCGGACATGTCTAATCGTGATGTTTTTACTCAACGTTTTCCGAGTAATACGTTAAACGTCTGTAGAAATGACGTGTACGGTCTAATTTGACAGCACTCAAAGTGTTCTGTCTCCTTCTGTTACTTTAGTTGAAAGAAGACAGGGATAACTTAAAATTAGTGAGTGCGCAACAAAATTACCACCATTGTCTAACTATCATAGATTTCGTCACTATACAAAGTGAAGACATAATAGTAAAAGCAAATTTTGGGTTCCTCTATCACCATTTATTTCTCATTGCTCACCAATGTGTGAGTAACAGCCGAAATCATCACGAGGATAACAATGTAGAATGTAGTAAAAAACTTGCCTGGTGGATAATTCCAGCTGTCACAACTTCAGTATTTTACATAGACTTGTAAAATACTGAAGTTTTTATTTTCGGACTGTAAGATAGTAATAACAGTGGCTGGTATAATTTTCGGCAACATATATAAAGACATACTAAATTGGCCTAACACCTCGGCCACAAGACAATGACGAACCTACAACATCTACGGTGTCTATAGGCCATGGTTATGTTCTACTAACAGGAGAGTCATGTGTATCTTCGATATCTTATCACGTTAAAGATAATGGTTGTCTCTAATTATGAGTCCTCTGTTATTTGGATGACCTCAAATATATGACACTTTCTTTGATTTTTGCCATTGGCGTTAGCATTTGCCATAAGTCAAATTAGAATTTGCATCATGTTACGTTAAATTATTCAAAAGTAGTCATAAATTTAAAGAAAGTCATGTCAGGGTTTTGAGTACAGCTGTGGCCTCATTAGTCAAACTTGTCAATAAGTCATTCATTTGATCCCAGGAACGAGCAACTAAAAATCTAGAAAATGTGCTATGACTAACTTAAAATGATTTTTCCCGGGATTGGATATGAACTCGGTTGGCGTGAGACTTGCCACCTATCACATTGTGAGACTTAGACTTGACTTTTTCAGCTAGTCGTTGTTGTGCCTCTGCCTATCGCTTCGGGGATATGGTCGTGAAGATACTCATGGTCTTCGAAATAGACCGCTTGGTTATAGAAGGAGAACAAGGAGAGTACTAAGGTTTTCTTCACTTGGTCAACATATTCTAAGGGAATCCAAATAAGGTTTATTCTTGTAAGTAACATTTTTACTTGTACCTGCAGGAATGCATAGGATCAGATTTCTTAAGAAACTCAGGTGTAAGAATAAATTTGCACAGAGAGAATTGGCGACCACGATAAGGGAGTAAGTATCTTGACACCTGTATTCCCAAAGAAGTAAGGAGAGATAAAACCAAACAATCGACAATAAGAAGTTACTCAGTCCCACAATGTGATAGGTGGCAAGCCTATCGCCAATAGGGCATATATCCATCGACTTAAAATAAAAATATTCTATTTTTTACTTGCCCGACCAGGGGATCAAACTGGGGACCTCAAGAAATCAAGTTCGATGCCAGATCACTCGACCAGAGAGGCGATCTTCATTAGAATATTGAAACTTGACCTTTTGAGCTGCCTGGCCCGGAAATCGATCCTAGACCCTCATGTAATCAATACCAACACCAGTCTAAATAAAACCTAAAATAACTTGTTTATTAACCGTTGCTATTTTTTAAACATGTAAACCAAGTAAAATGGAATAAATAGAAACCTATAACCCCATCCAAAACAGAAGGGCTATATTCGTAGGGTAAGGGAACTAAATATAAACTTTAGATATAATTAATAAGAAGGTCATGATGTATATTCATATTGGGGTCAGGTGTGTATTTCTAATAGAGCACTTATTAGTAAGCAAGAGGAACCTCGGTATACTTCCGTTTCCTCTTTTATTGTTTCAACTTCCTTATTACAAAAAATAAGAAGTATTCTATTTTATTATTCACACATTCTATAGTCCTGGAGAGGGAATTTAAAATATTGTTAATGGACTTAAATTTACCCTTAGATATTCTTAACATTACTCGCTATTAATAGCAATTATTAAATACTTATAACAAACTTTTTAAAGAAACCCATATTTATCGTTAATATATTGTTTTTTTAAAATCTATTCATTTTTGTATTGCAAATTATAAAATTTATCAGCAAATAACCAGGCTAATTTAAATTTCAATCAAATTCAAGTCTTTTTATTTTCATACTAGCCTCGCAAAATCATTCTTGTGACAATAAAAAAAATCTATATACGGAAAAGAAAGTCGTGTTAGTTTAGTGTAACTAACTAGTGTTACTTATAACTCAAGAACGCCTGAACCGAGTTGGCAAAAATTGATAGGGAGGTAGCTTAGAACCAGGAGACAGAAATGGGATACTTTCTTTCCCGTCCGACTGTGAGGAAGCTAGAATAAACAACATCTTAATTTTTCCTTTACAAACTTAACAGGTGGAAAAGTTATATCGATCCTTCGTAATCGCTTGACATTAACCGCTACTAACTGTTTGTATGGACATAATTGATGTGTGGTTTTCTCATTTTATATGTAATTTTCCCAGTTTTTCTCTTTGTATGATCCGTCTCCTGACAATAACCAATACAACAAGAAAAACATTAACAAAATTGGTCCATCATTTTTATATAATAACTAGCTGATCCGATAGACGTGGAGCTGTCCTAACTGCAAATGTAAATTTTTATGCATATGAACCTTCAACGGACAATTATCAACACGAAAAAAAATTGCAAAAGTTGTCTATACGTTCACGCGTGATGCGATGATCAATGGAGACAGAGATTCATTTTTATATTTAAGACTAGTTGTTGCCTGCGGCTTCGCCCGCGTTTTCACAGGAACTCGTTGTGTGAATGAGATAAAAAGTAGCCTATATGTTAATCCAAGTCACGATCTATTCGTGTTCCAAATTTCAGACAAATCCGTTCAGCCATTCGGTCGTGAAAGAGTAACAAACATCCATACATACATACATACAAACTTTCGCATTTATAATATTAATAGGATAATAGGATTATTCATCGTTATTAAATTTATTATTTTGATGTTAATTTTGTTGGAAATGCCATACAAATTATAGATTGGGAGAATGAATGCTTGCCTGTGAAGGCAACATGCCTTTGGAAATTGTTAAGAAAAAACTAATGCAATTGAATCTAATTAATAACGGAGCAAGTTTGCACTTTATCTGCACAATGCTTATTTTGTATTGGCAAACGACAGCGAACAAGCACGGCTCCCCTGGTGGTATTACATATGGATATCATATATATGGATATAATCGCAGCCTTTACACACCATAGATGTTGTTGGTGCGTTGCTATCCTGCGGTCGGGATGGTAGGCCAATTGTTCAATTGTCCTGGCCGGAACACGATATAATAGATAAGGCAGTGGATCTCCAGGAACATTTTTTGTGGATTGAAAAGAGAACCAATGCTTTGGTTTTCCGACTTTTCCGGAAACTTTCATAATTTTACAGATAAATAACATAAAAACAAATTTGTAAATGTCCATCCGTTTAAGCGAGATACGATGAACAAGGGAAAAATTCATATAATTTACTTCTTAGCTTTATCTTCAAATTAAAACAACGTAATGACGCCGTATTTTCTTAAAAAGTTGGCCAGAATAGACTCCCCAGATTTATGTCTTTACTTGGTTAAACACGAGTGAAAATGTTAAAATGTGCACGATAAATCATAACAGCAATAAACATTTCTGCCAGTTATATAGGCCGATGAACACAAGACTAGTAAAGTTTTATGAAATAAATGCCCATTTCCTGCGACTTCGGACCGACATTTATACCAGATATTGAGCGCGGTTATATTGACGTATTAAAGTAGTAGTAAAAAAAAGTATCTTCACGCCTCTATCCCCGAAGAGGTAGGCACAACCAGGCACTCACGACCAGCCGAATACACTAAGTCCCACAATGTGGTAGGTGGCAAGCCTATCGCCAACCGGGCCCATATCCAATCTCGGGCAACCTTATTTTTATTAGAAAATTAAATATATACGTTTTCTAAATTTTTGTTACTCGACCCGGGGATCGAGCCCGGGACCTCAGGCAGTCAAGTCCAACACCTGGACCGCTAGACCACAGAGGTGACAAAAACATAGAAAGTAACGACATATCAAAGTAGTAGCGCTCTTTTTTTTTTATTTGAGGGGTTAGCGAAAAAGCATACGGCTCTCCTGATGATTAGAGATAACCGTAGCCCATAGACAACATAGACGTTACAGGCGCATCGCTGTCATGTGGCCGGGACGTTCCGCTGTTAGTGCAATTCTACCGGCTACTCTATATTGTTCCAGTCCAGAGGATACAGGGGCCGGTAGACTAGTATAATAGGCCTAAAATCTCGGCCACAGGGCAGCCTATATTCTCTTTTACCATCAGAAGAACCTTATGCTTATTCACTGACCTGTCATATAAAAAAAGCCTGAATTCAAAGTCTCACGAAACTTCTTTCTAAGACTACAGATTAATTTTCATATTAGTGATATGAAAATAATAACAACATCTATAAAACATCATATTCACAAAATTAAACAATTGTGATGTAAACGTTCCAGTTAAAGTGATGGGGCTAGCTTTTGTAAGCGATTTTGTAAGTAAATTATAACTCAAATGTTAAATAGACGCAGAGTATCTTATTAAGATAAAGCATGCATTACACTTTTCATATTCTCCTGTCCAGTTTAACGCGAAGAATCATACAGATACAAAAATCTGAAGCAAATTTACTGCGTCTAAAAGAAATATTTTAAAAATAATAATTTTCCACTCTTTTCCCACAACATGGAAAAATTCACCATTTCGAGAATATAAAATTTAACCTCGGACAATAAGTGTACCCGTAGCCATCGTCTATCACCGACGATGATTCTTGGCTAAAGTCGCATTTTTTCCTTTTTAAAAAAAACGTAAAGATATTTTTTTCTGAAATACTGCATATATATCAATTTTTTTACTGGTGGTAGAGAACCTGCCCAGGGATCCACCGCCTTAACTATTCCTGCCGCCATAACGATTGTCATGTTTCGATTTGGAAGGTAGGTTTCAATTGGTGTAACACATAATTTATGGTAACATAATTTTACACCAATTACTTGAAGGCAACAACCAAAACTTAAAGATGTTTGTTACTCTTTCACGCACACACTACGGAACTTATTTAGACGAAACTAAACGAGAACATGGTTCATATACCACAACAACAATGTAGGCTTCAATTTATAACAAAATATAACTTGGGTAGCGGGCAAACCCGCGAGTAGAAGCTGGTTAATAATAATTCTCAACGTAAATGCAACGGTCATAACGTACTTTATCTTTTTTTCTATACAATAACAATATACGAATCAAGTTGACAGGTCGAATATAGATTTTATTTCTAACATTCATCTTTATTTATATCTTTGTAATGTCTATTTTTAAGTGGCTATATTTCGAAAACAAATTCCACCTTTTGGAATACCAGCGCTACCTGTGCCCGAGATTCACCCCCAACCTTTAGAAAACCTATTATGAATCGGGGGTTGAACACAATACTGCTTAATCGTAAAAGCGTGGGAACATATTGTACTGAATGAATGTGAAAATAAAATATGTGACACCTGTAGTAGTTACGGAGATGTGGAGGCGGAGGCTGTTAAACCTTTATTATTGTATTGTGAGTTTGATTTGCACTCTATCTCCTCACCGTGGACAAGTTTAATAAACCTTTGTGCTATTAAAAATAGTTTGCAGTGGTTCGAAATTTCTTTACATAAATCATCCATCCATACTTATAGAATGAGTGACTTTTTGTTTGTCCTTCGTTTACGTTGCGATTACGCGATGTCATAGTATATTTTTTGTATCTACATATAATCAGGATAAAGGAGCGAGTAAGATAAGCTTCTCTTTAACTAAACAAACTCGAACGAGAGCTAAAGATGATACGCAGGCATAGCCGGGCTAACATCTAGTCTTCCAATAGGCTACATAACGGTTTCCGGCCTCAGGTTGGCAACGCGCCATTACCACCTTTGGTGTCTCTAGGTGGCGTGAATTTCTTACCCTCCGGAAATCCGTATGCTTGTTTGCCTTCCAATATCATAATTAAATGAAATATAAAATAAAACGTTTTAAAAAACAGAGTTATTCCAGAACAACTCCTTGTTTAATCGTGATGAATAAATGGCCATTACTAATTTTTGTAATACAGAATCGAAGTACACGAATTCCGTGATTGAAAGAAGTACTTGTTGCATAATTAGTCTTTGACGGATATCAGGATAATAACGAGTTGTCAACTGGAGACTGCGACATTTATTCTTTTACTGAGAAAATTTTCTGGTCCAAACCGAAAAATGAATATAGCTGTCACATATATGTATATGTTAAAATAACATATAAAATATATGGTACCCATTTTTGCCAGTCGGTGTAGTAAATGTTGTAGGAATTCACCACTTTAGTACCAGGTAAAACACGATATATTCACAAATCAATCTAACCTCAATTAACCAACAAAAGTGTTACAATAATAAATAAATAAATGTCACTGGAAAAGTTACACAAATTTAATCTAACTCCTAATTAAGCAAAATATATGCATAAGTTATGATTTTTAGTCAACGATTGTAATAAATAAAAATACTTAAATACATACCAGAATACATTTAATAATAATGCATATAAATATTGCTCAGACACGGAATTACATACAAATGACTATCCTTTCTTATAAGTCTCATTAATAATAATCTGCGTTGTCAGGTTTGCATACTAACCATTAGAGCCACAAGAAAGTCTAAATTTAAATATATTCCACGTATTGATCAAGGTCCGCTGAGTAGCATAGACTACCTGCCTATGCCAGACAGGCGAGAGACGAACATGGATTAAAATATACGTCAGTACCAACAATACTACTGATGATAGAGTGCTGTGCAGCAACTGTTCCTGATCCACCACCTTACCTATTCCTGCCGTCAAAATGACTGCCATCATCCAGTCTGGACGGTAGGGCAACCACTGGGCTTCCACAATTGGCCTCACATCTCGGTCTCACGACAACGATGCACCTATAACATCTATGATGTCTATAGGTACTGGTTGTTACCACCTGGACACCTGTGTGTTTGTTCGCTAACCTATCACATAGAGAAATAGTACCTACCTCTTGATCCAGATCAAGACAACTATCTGGTTCTATAATTTTTTAAAGAAAGAAAAAATTTCGCCCCGGACAGGATTTGAACCTGTAACCTTTCGTCTCAAGCCGACGAATGCTCTAACCAATTGAGCTACTGAGGATTCAAGTCCCGTGGCGAAATTTTTAATTCTTTTCTAACCCCGTTAACGCGGGTAGTTATGTCCTATAGATAAATTTTTCTTTCTTTAAAAAATTATAGAAAATTTATCCCAAGCACAGGGCAAGTGCTAAAATAAAAATATCTGGTTCTAGTTGTCTAACGTTAATAAAACTAGACTGATATCGCTTCATCGAAGGTTGGGTTTCATGATGTTTGATCCATTCTAGAACGACTCCATAATTGGGCGTGATGTAATGTGTTGTCTCCACTGTATGGTATGATAATGCAGTGAATATATAATTGAACGAGGACCCAATGAATCCATTACTGTTTTTCGAATGTTCCATCACAAAAGTGAAAACATAATCGAGTGTTACATAAGTTTGACTACAAATCCGTCCATGATGCAATAGGATGAAAGCCCCACGCAAATGTTACGGTATCTTCTGAACAACACGTGTGTTCTGCAAGTCAAATGCCGAAAACTCGACGAGACACATAAAATGTACATTGCTTTGTAATTTTTTACATACGCAAAAACAATGGTTGGTTAAAAATAATCTATTACATTGAATAAACTCTTCATTTGACTATTCTAAAGGATCTCGAGAAGATACAATAGCGTTAAAAAACCTCTACTCATATTAAATGGAATCCAACCGTAGCTCCCTTCTTTCTTTGTTATTGCGACCTAACCGGACTCGTAACAATGATCGATGAAAATATATAACGAAATTGTATTGAGATTAGAAGCGTCTAGGTTCTAGATTATATGATGTATATTATACACTTCTCACGCAATAGCCGTTGACAAAACATGTTTTATGTTAGTCTGCTTGCTGTTGTAATAGTTGTAGTACTTTTAATATGTTTTTGTTGTACAATAAAGAGTTTTTATTATATTATTATTATTATTATTATTAATTTGGCCTAGTGTGCAATTAATTGTTAACATTAAAAAAATCGCTAAACGTACTATTGTTTTTCATATGTATGCTCATATCATGTGATGTCGTTATAAATTTCTTTTTATTATAAATCAGCTGTCCCGGCGAACTTCGTTCCACCAGTTCTGTTTGTATGGGAAAACTTAAACACATATATGGATGAAGAAGATTGTAGTTAAGTTGAATGCATGTTTGCATTGTACTTGTTTGTAAATAAATTAAAACATACGCACTATAAAATTAAATAAGCACAATAAGTACCTCTGGAAGAGTTGCACATTTGAGTTAACCCCAAACGATATCTATTAATACTTGAAACTATATATATTACATACTCAGACCCAGAAATATAGACTTTTATGTTCATCATATTATATGAAAAGATAACAAGCAAGCGCACAGATCTAAGAGACGCATTACATACTTGCTTTCTTGTGTTTTATTTTGTGTAAGAATAAATACTGCCTGTATTACCATCGGAATACGAACATGACCCCTCATTATGGCGGCGGGAATTCCTACCGAAATCGGGAATTGAACTTTTGAAGAATGTTGGCATGTATGTTGCCCTTTACCGTGTTAGTTATTATCAGTAAGAGGAAAAAAATTAATATTCATAGGTAGGAGAGGACAATGTCAATTAGGTCAGGTACGTTATAAAAAGTTTTTTAGAGTTTAATTATCAATTTTGACTGTCTCGTTGGTCGAGTGGGTAGTGTACATGCCTATCTACATCAATCAAACGCGAAGCTCGGGTTCGATTACCGACGGGGGCAGGCATTCGTGTGATGAACATTTAGATGTCTGCGATTCCG
Organism: Calephelis virginiensis; assembly: GCA_002245475.1. Taxonomy (NCBI): domain Eukaryota; kingdom Metazoa; phylum Arthropoda; class Insecta; order Lepidoptera; family Riodinidae; genus Calephelis; species Calephelis virginiensis. The sequence goes on along the minus strand of NJDC01000302.1, from coordinate 10,638 downwards.
GGCCTGAGTGTTTATTAAGTTTATTCTGGTATCTATAAAAGTAATTTTATGTATTAGTATCGTTGACTAACATCCATAACACAAGCACATAACTTGTTTACTTTGGGGTTACATTAAATATGTGTGCCTTGTCCAAGGGGTAGGGGGTA
>NJDC01000301.1:338837-362089 GCA_002245475.1 Calephelis virginiensis | reverse complement strand
TACATCCATACTTACAAACTTTCGCATTTATAATATTAATAGGAAGGATAGATTTTAGCTTAATACCTCACACGTTTCTGAGAAAAAGGTTGGCATACGGACGGAAAAACAAAGTGATCGTATAATTGTTCCGTTTTTTTCTTTTGGGGGTATTGAACCCTAAAAAACACTTGACGCGCGGGCGACGCCTAAGCGCGAATCTAGCCCTCAGAAAAGGCTGTGTTTTTTTAATAGCCGTGCATTTAAAAACTGTTCTAGCACAACTACATTTAATTTTTTTTTCATTTTAAGTATTGGATATTGAACTACAATTTTGATAACATTGGGATTTAAAAATGTGACTTCACAAAGATATGAAGGTTGTTCGCATACCAATCGTGCTCACTACTATAGCTGGCGGTAAAAAGTAGTGGTAGTATTTCGGAACGGATACGCATGTATTAAAATAATCGATACCGCAACTATAACTCGACTTGCATGACGATATTTTATCCTACCAACCTAGTTGTCCGATTTCACCTTCTAAAGACTTCCATTTTAGAAAGCCATGATTTATCCAAGGTTGTATAGCAATAGACTTCAGGAAGCAAATATCATATAGTAGAGGAAGTAAACAAAGTATAGGGTAATAAATATCCTGAGCCGAATTATGTTAATGTAAATGGCCAAAGTTTGTTTATACGCTCCACCACTAATCTGATATGGAAATTTCTTCGGAAAGTTTGCATTCGAAGCACGTCGATCGCTTGCGGGACATTAGAGGAAATTGGAAACACTTACTACAGGGTGCGGCTTGGTGAACGACAATTTTTTCGAGGTTAATGGCCACTGCTTTTGGGTAAAGATATCATGACCTCCATACATTTTGATATATTTTTAACAACGATATCTTCGTTCTGTGAAATAAAAACGACGGGTTGCACTCCGGGAGTGGCGGCAGAAGTGAAAACTTGAATATCAACGTTGTGCATTTTTGATATTTTGGAATGGTTAGGAAATAATTTTGCACGAATTGCTTTAAGTATCAGTATGAAAATAATATCATTTATGTGGTTGAAAACAATATTCATTTATTGCGCTATCGTACACAAACATGACAACACGAACAATCGCGCAAACGCCCCGCGTCGTCTTATCCGCGCAAGCGCCCTGCGTCGTCTTACGAATTTTTTTCTTACGAATCAGGTCACGTGTCCTGACGCGAGTTCAGGAGATTTTACCCATGCCAAAAAAAGTGCGCAACGCCGCTAAAGAAGTTTTCATTCCAAAAAATATCTCCAAATAAATAGCTAGATAAGGTTTAGATCCTCTAGAAAAGACCTGTCTGTCTGGCAGCTTAGAAAAAAGCAAACATAGGTTTACTCGTGGTTGGCTATTAACAACAATACCAATAGAGATACAGTGCTTTGCAGCAACTTGACTAGGTAGTAATCCTTACCATCTTACCAATATCAACTGCTATATCGACTATGTCATGTTCCAATTCAAATGCCAGGACAGTTGGTAAACTTAAAAATTAGGCCTAACACCTATGCCAAAGGACAGTATAGATAAAGTCTATAGTGTCTGTAGGCCACAGTTGTCTCTTTGAACCAATAAAACTGTATATTTGTTTCAAAGTAAACAATGTATATATACATCTACCAACATCATGAATGCGAATATAAGTTTTCTTGTTATACTTTCACGTGAAAACTACTTGAGCAATAATTATGAAACTTTGCGCACATATTTTTTAAGGTATCAAAAGTAACCAGTCGCGTTAAAAGCTATTATCTTCTATTATTATATGAGTATTAGCCACTGATAATAAGACATACGTGAATGCTCAAATAACTTTAATAAGCCCTCAGATCCAATAACATAGACAAATATGTCACATAATTGTTTGTCCCTGTCGGAAATTGAATCCGAACTTCGTGGGTGGTAGTTGTTACGCATGTACGCTAACTGCTCGGCTAACGAGACTGTCAAATTGCATAATTATTACAATAAGTAGAGACTACTTTTGTTCTCGTACCGAGATAAACGTTTAAAAACGAAAGGTTCATAATTGAATATAAAAAAATATAGCACAGTAAAAAATGCTGTTATGCAATGAAAGGGAAAACATTCGGTATATCTTCTTAATTAAACCAATTCAATTCCACTTTACGTTCAATTCTGACATATGTCAATTATTGAATTTCCCGAATAAAAAAAATATGCCACGGAAATAATAATGTATGACACACCATAAACGGCATGAAGTATTTAAGCTACATATTAAACGGATTGTATCGATATAGACAAATCAAAAAGCTGAATTGTAATACAAGATGAAATATTTCTGTTCAAGGCCATACACTAATCATTTTTAATACCAAAACATTTATCAGCGTATGTTTTCAACTAAAGTAAAAAATGTGATAGGTGCTTTGACTCTTTATCAGATACACTAGCTGATAAAACAGGTTCCAATAAACAAAATTAAGGATTGTTAGGGATTATATTCTTGTATTTAAGTTAGTATTACTATGTACACTTTTAGTTAACTAATACCCATACATAATTTGCATTAGGGGTTTGCAGAGTAATCCAATACTTTTAGTTTCCAAGGAAACGTTTACTAATGAGAAACTAACAAACATGAATGAAACTAAGCTATCATACTATAATCGTAGTACTTAAGCAGTAAGCTACAGTAATAATAATAATTAAATTTTGAACACCATATGTGTTAGAATATGTTCGACATTTAAATTTTTTCTAACAACATTTGTAACACTCATATTCTAATGCAAATAAAAAAAAAATATTTTGATTTGAATATGTATAGTCTTAAAGGCCATGATAAGGGATTTGTACGTTTTAAGTGACTGGTAATAGATGTTGTGATTTTATATATTTGTGAAAACTACCAGACAGTACTTATACTTTTGCAATTTTTAAATATTGGTAAACATTAATAAAAATATATTAAATATTTGCAAAAAGCTTCCTTCAATTTCAACTTGTATTATCAATTTTTGCCTTTCTGTTTGGTAGAAAATATTTAAAACTTTAAAACAACCGTAGATAAGATCGTCAATTGTAATTTTGATTATTGTTTACATTATTTGCATTTTTTGTATCATAAATAATAAATCAGTGCAGTCTACTTTGGTACATTTATTCATTGTTAATACTTTAAAAATCTTACCATTCTGAAAATAACAACAGTCTGGCTAGCGTGGATCTTGATCTATATTATTTTTGAAAGCCTCCTATTTGATGGCAGTTAAAAAAACATGAAGCCACTCCTCGATAATGATAATAAACAGAACATTTTTGATGGCTCCGTACCATTAACCACAAAACGCTCATTCCTAGCATTTTGAAGTTGTTTATGTGATCGTTATGTCCACTTCAATTAGCTAATTCGAGCAAAATGCTCGTCGAGTGTGGGCGATCGTAATCTTTGAAAAAATACTTGTTTTTATCACAACATGAAAAATATTATAGTCCGGGAGCCAGGTGCAAATTTGGTTAATTATTTCCTCTCAAGAGATAATTTGTGAGACGCATCAGACTATAGTATTATAAAGCATCGTGAACGTCAGCTGGCACTCCATTGGGGAGGTGAGCGGTTGTAGCCTCCCACCCATGAAGAAAAAAAAAATACATTCACTGATTTCCTCTCAGCTGAAATTTTGTCAAATTATAGCTCATCTAATATCTCAGCGAAAAAAATAATCAGCTGGTTACAACATGGTGTATTGTACGTCAATTGGTGTCTCGAACACGAAAAAAAAAGTTTTTTCAGTGATTTCCTCTCAAACTAAAATTTACCTGATGATAGCTTATACTCGTATGTAACTGTGGATAAATATATAAGTCAGCTGGCTGTATCTTGGTGGAAAACCGTCAGCTGATACTTTGAAAGTTATTACATAGGAGTTAGGCAGGAGAATCAGCTGAATAGCTTTTCCTCGACTTATTGCTAGCTGATTTTTTTTATTTATCGCATCAGTATATTAACAATCAGCTCACAAATTTTCATCTGGGAGGAAATGACGTATTCGGCTTCATAATACTGTGCTCTGATGCATTTCACTAATTATTGCTTGAGAGGAACTTGGTCATGAAAATCTGTTGCTGGCTCCCGCGCTATTAGTATACTTGCCTTTTACGGTTTCCGTAGCTAAATGACAAAAAGTGAATACTTCGTTTATATAAAGTATTCGCGTCGGACAGCGTTTAAAAAACCCTTAAAAATAAGCGTACTAATAAACTGGGGAAATGAATAGTCTTTTCTGTCTATAATACAATATATTAGAAGCACACATACACAGATAAAAGGACTGTTTGCATAATTTTTCTTGTTTAAAAAAAGTAATTAATCTTAGCTATTCAAAAAAGGTGTGTAAATAGTTATAATTTTAGTAAAAAAATAGTGAACTGGCGCGCGTCTCATAAGTAATTTTTCAGAGTTTTAAGTTTAATTTAAGGTTGTGGTAGTTCCTAGACCTTGAAAATGAAAAAAAGAATTAAAATAATGATGAATTAGATTGATTATTGTATTTTTCAAAGTTAAAATGAGGTGGACGCGAACTGGTATACCAATTTTACGATATAGCCAGTTTGCGTCCAGGGTGGACGCGAACTCATCTCACTATTTCTAACTTGATCCTTTATTTTGAGATAAAGAAATAAGTTATAAGAATGGGGTTTTATTTTGTTTTTACCATTAATATTATTCTTATTAAAATAGCCAATTTTCGTCCACATAATTATGGTAATAGAAATAGATATAGATGTCGAAATTTACCTGGACGCAAACTGGATGGACTCATTATACTATATACCAGTTTGCGTCCACTTGTTTATTTAAAAACTAAATCCTAAGCAACTGTTTTATAAAATGAAATCAGACAGTTATAAATTTTAAAGTTATCAGCAGCGATTCTACTGTTCTCGTCATTTTCAAAAAAAAAATTCAATATCTAGACTTACAGTATTTTCTTTTTTTTTACTATCTTTTTGTATATTCCGTACTGTAAACTGTGTCGTTTTAGTTAACACTTTATGCCTTTTGAAATTTTCTTTATTTTTTGCAATCACATTAGTAAATTCACGTTTCTGTTTTTTTATATAATGTTTTGAATCCTTCTTTTAATTGTCTAGTCATTATTTCTCCAAAAATGAATTTCTTTTTCACTTCTTCGTTTTTGTTTTTGTCTATATTCTGAATAAAATTTTCTTTTTGTAGTATAGTTTTTGATTGTTATATTTAATACTTTTTCAATCCCAAATAATTCTTTGTTTTTATTTTCGATTTATTTTTTGAGTTTTCTTATTTCTTTTACACGTATAAAACTGTATTGTTTAAGAAATCTTTTTGTTTCAATACAAAATTCACAGTTCCATTTTTGTTATTTATCTACTATATGTAATAATACATAGTTTAAATATAGCAGGTAAATATAATATATGCATTGCTTTACTATTTATACTTAAATATAATAAAATGAAACAGAATGACATTCCTCATACATGGTATTGAAATTAAAAAAAAATCAAATATGTACGAACAAGCTATGTATAGATAGATCTTTTAAAAACGATATAAACAAATATGAATTCGAAAGGTACTAAAGATTCTAAAAACTATATTCTAAAAGTTATTCTTAGTCTAGTGTAGTCTTACTTTAAAAGTTTACAGAATATTCAGGCGTTTGCGATACATTTTTGTTTTCATGAAAATAATCTTAAATTTTTTCCCCGGGGTTAGTCCGAGCTCCTTTGCAGGATAAAATATCTGCATTCCTTCCAGGCAACTCGTAAAAGGCGAGCATAGGCTTACCGTTACAAACACCGTGATTATCTGACTAGGTGGTAGAGTTTCGCAGCAACTCGTCGGGATTGGTACCACCGCCATACCTATTCCTGCTGCCATCATTTCAGTGCTTGCCGTTGACGTATTTTGGTTAGGATTATAAGGTAGTCGGTAAACTTATTTTGCTCGAGGCCGAGGCCTCAGGTTGGCAAAGCACCATTACCTCATTTAGTGACACTAAGCGGCGTGAATTTCTTACCATCAGGAAATCCGTCTGCTTGTTTGCCTTCCAATTGTAGAAAAAAGACATAAATAGCCAATGTCAATGAGAGATTATTTATTCCATTTACAAAATTAATATAAATTACTTACAGCTGAGTCAACATCTATCTTATACTCGTACTATATAATTAGGTGATAGAGATATACTAGGTGATCAGGCAAACGTAGTTCAACTTTATATCATATCGTCTAGCGATTTTCTACAAGCTAGCGATGGGCTTGTCACATCCAGACACCATTGCAATCGGCTCTACGAATGTTATATAATATGTTACATATGATATCTCTACTTTTTTGTTTTCCTTACTGACAAGAAATAAATTAACGTCTTATGCCTTTTGCTCAATTTTCCTATATCTATTAAGGGGGCGGCGAGTGAACTCAACACAAACGTAATTAAAATATCATTAGTGATAAAAAAAAAACTTTTGTTTCTTGCTGTACTTAGTTTGAATAAAAGAATGAATGAATACACTTTATCATGCACCAAAATTTACAAAATAATACACACGCTTTCACTTATAATATTCAATTCATGTGCACGAAGGCGATCTTATCGCTTCTAAGCGATCTTTGCCAGACAACCTTACATATTTGGTTTACAACATTTTTGTTACAACATTCTTTATTTATTTATTTTATTCATTCATATTTTTTAGATAAAGAGAATATAAGATATGTTGCTGTATAAATGAATCACACGTGAACTATGTAATTCAAAATTGCGTTTCATTTTACAGGCGCTGGCATCTTAAGCAATCAACTAATATGTCATTCATCGTGTTATAAAATACTTGCGAGGCAGATGTTCCCGGCATTAGAACGTAATTGAAATACAAACATTTAATCTTATTTAGGTATAGTAGTCATGTAAACTTAAATGTGTGTTGTTATCGTTTTACATTTTAAAGAATAAGGCTAGCTAAGATGTACCGTTAAAAAAAATAAATGAAAAGGGAATAATATCGGGTGAAGATATCGTCAGTCATACAACCCCATTTTTAATGTGATAAAATAACGAACTAGCATTCGGCTTTCCTAAACGTAAGAAAAATAATATACAAGCTGCTGCCCGAAGCGTTGTCTGCGTGGTTAATGTTCCCACAGGAGCATTTTTTCTGGATAAAACTTATTATAGATGCTAATCCAGTTACCCTCTATGTGTGCGCCAAAATTCATGAATATCGGTTCAGCAATTTTCGCTTGAAGGAGTAACAAACAAACATACATGAGTTGAGTATCTTTACGCCCATATCCCCGAAGCGGTAGGCAGAGGCATAACCAAGGCACCCATCACTAGCCGAAGACACTAAGTCCCACAATGTGATAGGTGGGGCTTGCCACCTATCGCCAACCGGGCATAAAACCAATCCCGAGCAACATTTTTTGACTGGAAAAAACCCAATTTTCTTTTTGTTGCCCGACCCGGAAATCGAAATCCGGGACCTTATGCAGTCAAGTCCAACAACTGAAACGCTAGACCACAGAGATGATCAAACATACAAACTTTCGCAATTATAATCTTAATAGGATAGAAAACATAAATGTTGTATGTGAGTTACCGTCTTGTGGCCGTGATGTTACTACTTACTCCTATCGTGCAAATTTACCGGCCACCGTACTCTTCGGACCGGAACCTGGTACTGTCATTATCACGAGAAGAAAAGTCAAAGCGGTGCTCTCTACCTGAACGAGTAGAAGCACAGTTCTTTACCACTAATAGTCTTGTTGATATCGACTTATTTTACTTCAACTTGCCTCTAGCGGGTAGGAAGGCAGATGGTCTATTCTACAAAGTACTAAATTTAGGCGAAAGAAAAGAAAAAATAATTATTTGCTGAATATAATTGTTACAAAGATGTTACAAAATTATTTAAGCGTTCCAACATATTCTGCCAACATGTGGTGTGCAAATATTTTAATAGGTTTTAAACAAAATAGTAATTTTAATTATTAATTTACTATTTACACATTGTTTTTGTAATTATCACATGGTTATTTCTTAGTACAAACAATTTTAGAATGTACATTAATTTATACGTATCTACCGTAAGCTACCACCGATCGATTGACCCAAACATAATTGGTATAGTCCCAAAGTAAGTATATAACATATAATAAATATAATTGTATGATCACTTTATCGGTGTCAGCAAACGACATTCAAATGGGGATACAAATGTATCCCCATTTCGCGTGATCTTCGCATCACGACCTCTGACCAACTTATCTAGTCCTTATTGAAGTGAAAACTTCGTTAGCGGCGTTGCGCACTTTTTTCGAATGGGTAAAAACTTCTAAACTCGCGTGAGGACACGCGACCTGATTGAAAATTCGTAAGACGGCGCAGAGCGCTTGCGCGAATGTTCGTGTTGTCATGTTTGTGTACGATAGCGCAATAAATAAATATTGTATTCTACTACATAAATGATAGTACTTTCATACTGATAATTAAATTCGTGCAAAATTATTCCCTAACCATTCCAAAATATCAAAAATGCAGAACGTTAATTTTCAAGTTTTCACTTCTGCCTGCACTTCCTGAGTGCAACCCGTCGTTTTTTTATTGTGTTGTTTATAGTCAAGAAAAAGTTCTTATGAAGGCAAAAGCCGTGAAAGTTATAAGGAAACTGGGAAAAACAACGCTTTAATCCATACAAACTGTAAGAAGCTATTAATGTAAAGCAATACCAAGTTTGCTGGTTCAGCTAGCAACATATAAATGTTAAGTTAAATGTTGTACATTGCCGAGAAATCTTAAATTTAAAAGTAAAATATAACTTACAACGTTTTCATGATTATAACATTCTCATCGTGTATTTTACGTAAATACCTAATATAGGAAAACATTATGTCACGCTGTCAAAGCAATCTCCTTGTGACACAAAAGTAGGGCTCATTCTAATGCGGAGATCGTGACGGCGTGGAACGGCAGGTAGTGACGCAATACATGTGACAGCTCTATGACGTCACGTCAGCCATTTGACAGAGACTTATGTAGGTACGGTTTTCTTGGGAAATGTTTCAAGTAAACAAAGTTCCATTTACATACTTTGTTTGTTATAGCTATTCATATTAGATTCATATATACGATTATGAACTTATATAATCATAAACTATTTTGATATTATTCATTGTATTAATGTTAAGTAAATGTTAGTAGCGTCTTCACCCCCATATCACTGAAGAGGTAGGCAGAGGCACAGCCAAGGTACCTACCACTAGCCGAAGACACTAATTCCCACAATGTGGCAATTTTATCGTCAGTCCGGTACATATCTTCTCCCAGGCAACGTGATTTTTGTTAGAAAATGGAAAATAAATATTTTAATTTTTTGTTCCCTGACCCTGGGATCGAACCTAGGAACTCAAGAAGACATGACTTCGGGCCACTAGACCACAGAGGCGAATTTTGTTGCGATCTTTATTCAAGCGATTAGTTTTTAACAAATATGTAATTAAGATGTAGTGTTCTTGCGTTGGTCGTGAGAGCCTGTTTGCTTTAAGCTTACTTTACCAGAGATGGAGGATTGATTAGACTTTTTAATATTAATATGTTGCCAGTTTTATTATATCTAAATTAAGCTAGACATTTTTTTAAATTTGGTTGTAATGAGTTAAAATATGAAGTGTATTTAAAAAAACATTTTGTATAAGAGTTTTATTTGCAATTTCATTAAGGGCTGGGATCATTGCGAGAGCGTACATGAAGAAGTTCTTAATTGAAATATAAAACATTTACTTTTAAATTACACTAAAAAGATTCACGTCGTGCACTTTACGTAAATAATGTACAGAAATATGTCACTCTTTCAGAGGAAGCTCCTTGTGAAATAAAAGTACAGCTCATTCTAATGCGGAGCTCGTGACGGTGCGGAACGGCAGGTAGTAGCGCAATGCATGTGACAGCTCCGCGACATCCCGTTACGGCCACTTGACGGCGACACATGTACGGTACTCTCGGGAAATGTTTAAAGTAGAGCTTACATTCTTTGTTCAACTTAACTATTTATAGAACGTACTGTAACACTTGAATTCGTTTTAATTTAACACTAAGATTAAACCAATACCTACAATTTTTACATTATAAACCTGAGAGCATGATGTCAATGCTCGCCACTGTCATGTTCCTTGTTGGAATGAAAGGAAACCCTACCTTTTTTACTTTTTGGTGTTGTTAAGATCTACAAGCATTTTGTAGTGACATGAAATCCTATTAATATTATAAATGCGAAAGTTTGTATGTATGGATGTATGGATGTTTGTTACTCTTTCACGACCGAATGGATGAACGGATTTGTCTGAAATTTGGAACACAAATAGATCGTGACTTGGATTAACATATAGGCTTTACTTTTTATCTCATTCACACAATGGGTTCCTGTGAAAACGCGGGCGAAGCCGCAGGCAACAGCTAGTTTATTATAATAAGTATTCTAATAAATTATTTATCTATGCTAATATTTAGAAAGGTTTGATTTTTTCTTTGTTTGAAATGAATAGGCTACTAAACTACTGGTGTGGTTTCAAATATTCTTTCACCTTTAGAATGCTACATTATTCCTGAGGTCATCAAAATTGCTGCAGTAGAAGCCAAGTTACGTAGGCGAAGCTGCGTCTAACTGCTAGTATATTATATAGCTTATTGATGTTTAGTTTGTGGCAAGTCAGTGCAGTCAGATTCAAGTTATACTTAATTACAGAATAATTAATACTATTAGTATCTTCACGCCCATATCCCCGAAGAGGTAGGCAGAGGCACAACCAGGGCACCCACGACTAGCCGAAGATACTAAGTCCCATAATGTGATAGGTGGCAAGCCTATCGTACTAATACTATTACGTATTAATACTATTAACGTACAAAAAGCTTATTATTTAATTAAAACAAACAAAATTAATCTCAATACGTCACAAAAATCTCATAGTGTCGTTTATATAAAATTGCTACTTAACGATTTGAGCTTGCGCCTTTGCTTATTATATTAAACTCGACGCAAACGAAGAATGTTTTGAGTTTGACGTGTGTGTGTGTCTGTGAAATCGTAACTTTTAAATGGATGGAACTGTTTCGATGACAATTTTTTTTTTGAAAGCTAATTTTATCTAATTACATATATGTAGGTTTTTTGGGTGTTTATTGAAAACTTTTAATTTTAGGATTTTCATTTTCTGTGTTTAGTTTAGATGATTTTCTGATATTAAAGCGTATATGATAAATACTTGCAATACAGTTTAACGTGCTTAAGCGTCAACTCTTCCTCAGTGTTACCAACTTTCACAAACTTCCCTATGATTTGTTACTGCACAAATACTATTTTAGTTTAGTGTGAATTGAACCATATTGCTTCGAAATGTCTTTACGCCCACGAAGAAGTAGGCAGAGCACAACCAGGGCACTCGGGACTAGTCGAAGACACTAAGTCCCACAATGTGATAGGTGGCAAGCCTATCGCCAACCGGGTATCTATCCAATCTCGGGCAACGTTAATTTTTAGTAGAAAATTGAAAATATACATTTATTGTTTTTCTTACCCGACTCGAGGATCGAACCCGGGACCTCAAGAAATCAAGTCCGACGCCGGACTGCTCGTCCACAGAGGCGATTACTTCGTAGTGTAATATTTATAGGTGTTAAGTCCACAAATGAATTTGATTGCTTTTTGGACCATACGGGATAAACTACTTTAGGATTTGGGTTGACCCAAAACCTGCTTTTATCTCTTCATTTTATAAAAGAAAAATCATTAAAACACAATAATAATATTAAACCTTTAAAAAATTACACCTCACACAACAAACAAATTATTTCCTCTTAACTTTGACCGCCTCGTTGGTCGAGTGACTAGCGTACACGCCTAACTACACCGACCAACCGCGAGGATCGAGTTCGATTCCCGACGGGGGCAGACATTTGTGTGATGACCATTTAGATGTCTGCATTCCAGGTCTGGGTGTTTATTACATTTATTCCGGTATCCATTTAAGTATTTCTTTGTATTGGAATCGTTGACTAACACCCATAACACAAGCATATAATTTGTTTACGTTGAGGTTAGATTCAATTTGTCCAGGTACTCATTAAACTTTTGTGGGAAAACCCTAAATTTTTAACTGTACTCCAACTTGCAAATGTCAATCTGAACACTAAACCTACCTTGAGGTCATCCAGCTATCATAGATAAACTAAAGAGGAACATATTATAAAACCCCTAACTTTACTATAGAAGGGCATATCTGTTAGACAATAACCCTGAGCTTTCAGGTCGGCACAGTTGCATGCAAAACATTAATCAAAGCTCAGTGACACGCCTCCGGATTAACAAGTAATTTACTCAGCTTACGTGAACTGTAGGTACGGAGATTGGTTTCAGGCCCGTTTAGAAATAACAGAAAAATTTGGAGCTTATCTATACATACAAATAAATAATATCATAGAGTCTGTTTGTAAATTGTAATATTAAAATAACGACATTAATATAATATATAATTACGACATGCTTGAGAAGGTACTAGTGCCAAAAAAAATTTTGTTTAATTTTTTTCTGTGTCTCTGTTTCGTCTAATCTAATAAAAACAAAGTCGCTTCCTTCTGTCTGTCTCTTTGTACTTTTGTATGCTTAAATCTTTAAAACTACGCAACGGATTTTGATACGGGTTTTTTAATACATAAAGTGATTAAAGAGGAATGTTTATATGTATATTTTATACCCGTGCGAAGCCGGGGAGGGCCGATAATATTATAAAAAAGTATTACTCCGATTTCGTTAGTGTCGTGATTTGGTCGGTTTTAATGTACTTCAAGAGACATTGGTGGTGATTCTGCTGTTCACAAACTAAACTTATTTTAGATGCATGCTATCTTTCTCAAATGAAACAAAAACAAAAGAGATGGAACAGTTTAGACGTGTCAGATTAGTGCGGACATGTCTAATCGTGATGTTTTTAATCAACGTTTTCCGAGTAATACATTAAACGTCTGTAGAAATGACGTGTACGGTCTAATTTGACAGCACTAAAAGTGTTCTGTCTCCTTCTGTTACTTTAGTGGAAAGAAGACAGGGATAACTTAAAATTAGTTTAGTGAGTGTGCAACAAAATAACCACCAACAAAACAGATAATATTATATATTATAAAAAATATTATAAAATAATAATATTATAAAAAAGTATTACTCCAATTTCATTAGTGCGTCGTGATTTGGTTGGTTTTAATGTACTTCAAGAGACATTGGTGGTGATTCTGCTGTTCACAAACTAAACTTATTTTAGTTTTAATGTACTTCAAGAGACATTGGTAGCAATTTTGTTGAGCTTTTACTAAACTTATTTTGAGTGAATGCTAGCTTTTTGCAATAAAAAACAGAACGTTTAGGTCAAATTAGTCTAGACAAGTCAATGAGTGACTTTTACTCAATGTTTCCAAGGAACAGATTATAAATATATGTTGAAATGTCATGAACTAAACGTGTTTTTTTACTTTCTGTTACTATTTTGTTAAAAAGAATCTATTTGTTGTTGGCCTCGTACTTTTAAACAGACATAAAAAACAAACAAATATAATAGTAGTTGAATTAATCAGGCGTTTTGGATTCGGTTAGAAAAGGCAAACCTCTAAGTTTCTTCCGCCGGATCTTCACAGTTTAAAGCTCCGATTTCAATACGGCATACAAGTACCACTTCTTTGGCCTTCGTGGATAAGTATTCTGAATCTGAATTTATAACTCCTGTATTCGTTGTGGAGGACACAGGTGGTTAGATTGGTTCATGAGTCACGACCAATGGAATACTTTCAGTTATTTTTCTAACAACAACATTTACTGCAATATTATTAGCCGCATTTTTAATAAACATAGACTCGAAGGTTCAACCTTGTATTAAAACCTTTGTTACATTGTGATAAAGAACATTACTAAATTTTACTCTAACATTAGTATTTGTGTATTAGTAACACGGTAGGTGTTTTCATAAAAGTTTAATTCTAAAGTTACTCGGCTATCTCTATTTAGTTTTTATAGTTCGAAAGTGTGTTTGCATTTTTGTTCAGATTTTAACTCAAAATGGCTAAACAGTTGTCAATATTTTTTATAGAATATTATTAGATTAGACCTTGGAAAACGAAAAAGAATAATTTATATTTTCGTTATTACTTTAGTCACTAGAAAGAGTTATCGCCTCTGTGGTCTAGCGGTCCGGGTGTTGGACTTGACTGCATGAGGTCCTGGTTTCGAATCCCGGGTCGGCCAACACAAAGAAAATTGGATTTTTCCGATTTTCTAATTAAAAAAAAATGTTGGTCGGGATTGGAAATGTGCCCGGTTGGCGATAGGCTTGCCACCTATCACATTGTGGGACTTAGTGTCTTCGGCTAGTCGTGGGTGCCTTGGTTGTACCTCTGCCTACCTCTTCGGGGTATGGGCGTGAAGATACTAGAAAGAGTTAAAGCTATGTAAAGCAGCGTGAAACAGTCAGTATTTCATAATTTTATAAATACCCTCAAATTTTCCATTAAAAAATAAATAAATAAATAAATTTCACTGGACGAGTTACACGAATTGAATCCAACCCCAAAGTAAGCAAATTATATGCTTGTGTTATGGGTGTTAATCAACGATACCAATACATAGAAATACTGAAATAGATACAAGAATAAGCTTAATAAACACCCAGACCCGGAAACGCAGACATCTAAATGTTCATCACACAAATGCCTGCCCCCGTCGGGAATCGAACCCGAGCCTCGCAGTTAATCTGTGTAGTTAGGCGTGTACACTAGCCACTCGACCAACGAGGCGGTCAAAAAAATAAAATAAAAAATATAACCTTCTTTTTGTAGCTGCAAAAAAATAACAGTGACGATATATTTCAAGCAATAGTATGCCATATGTCGTTAGTGCTATGACCTACGGGAGTATAAGGTTGGTCAAAGTCACTTCATTAATCAACCTGGCTCATGGGGATAATTATTCTTGAGCCACGGAAACAATGAATGTATAAAGCATAATTGATTTAAGCCTACCCTCATTAGAGTCGCTCGTAGTTTTGAGTTCACGGCTAAAGTTATTATGAATTTTGTAACAAGTTATTTAAAGTAATTCTGAATTTTTAATTAATTAAAAAAAGATTACAAAAATGTAAATTAACCAAGTTAACAAAAAGCATAAATTAACTTCCAGTCCTCCAAATTTTTTGTTGGCGTACACGCTTAGCTCTACAGATCAACCACAAGTTTCTGGTTGCCGACGGGGGCAGACATTTGTGTAAGGAATTTTTTTTTTCATGTTTAGGTACATTGATAGTTATCAGCTTATCTGTCTCTTATTTAATATACTTTTTGTAGTAAGTTTAAGAAATTGTAACTAATTGTAAGCATATATGTTACAACAAATTTAGAGAATATTATGATGGAAGAAGTAAGAAGAAGGGGATCTGGTATAGCACTATTCAGTATCAGTCTCCTCCGATATCATGGTTTGGAAACAGTAAAGTTTCTCGAAATCACATTGTTATAGCTCATCGTTTAACATCTGGACACTATTCAACCAATAAATTTGGGTATCTAATAAAAAAAGTAAAGTCACCTAATTGTGAGACATGTAACATTGTAGAGGATATCTAGCACTTGTTGATGGAATGTATCAAATATTGCGATGAAAGAAGTTTACTGCTTGGAAAATACAATATCAACAAATTTGATGTAGGAGCTTTTGTATATATTTTATCACACCCAAATGGAGATGCAGCGTAGGAACTATTTGAAATGTTCTTGTAAAACTTATAACTAATTACATAAATAATTGGTTTTCTTATTTATGTAATTAGTTATAAGTTTTACAAGATTCATAGGGCTGAAATACCTGTATAGGTAAAAGCCCTTCAAAACAACGGACAAAAAAAGTTTAAGATGCAAAACATTTCATCTAATGCCTTTATATGGACGTCGGTGGTCTAAGAGTTTTATTATATTTTTGCCTGTCATCTTAATTTATATTAAAATTAATTAATAAATAAATAAACGGGCTCGTTTCCAGAATAGACCATCTGCATTCCTGCCAGGCAGCTCATAAAAGACGAGCATAGGTTTAATGTCACTAACACCATGACATCTGCCTAGGTGGCAGAGTTTCGCAGCGGCTCGTCCGGATTGGTACCACCGCCTTACCTATTCCTGCTACCATAACGTCATGAAGTATTCCGGTTTTGGAGTTCCGGTTCCGGTAACGCACCATTACCACCTTTGGTGTCTTTAGGCGGCGTGAATTTCTTAAAATCAGGAAATCCGTCTGCTTGTTTGCCTTCCGATATCATAAAAAAAACAGACTAAGGAATAAGTGAAAATTTGCATGTGTATCACACATTAATTACAGTTTGGACAGCTTTCGAAGCTGCAGTTGCTGTATCTTAAATTATAAATCAAGTAATTAATGTAGGTATATCCACAGGCGATACAGCACGGCATACTGCTCCGACTTGTCGTTAATTACCAACCGTGCTTAATTTATCGGCTCCCCATTAATAAGCATCGGTCTCTCGCTTTTAATTTATAGCTTTATTTTAATGACTCTGTTTATGTCAGTGAATTTCTATAGTTTTATTGTAGCTTGCTCAAATGGCTGGACTCTGAATTACTTAATTTACGATTTAACTAACGATTTAAATAATCGTTGTGTCATATTTTGAACCTCCTATGTAAGAGCACGTTTCCACACTTAAAATTTGTTTATCAACTTTTTTTACTAGTTATAAAGAAAATTGATTTGAGCTATATTGGCTGAGTGCTACTTCAGAAGCAGGTTTTGTTTTTTTTATGATATTGGATGGTAAAAAAGCAGACGGTTTTCCTTATAGTAAGAAATTCAAGGCGCCTAAAGACACGAAAGATGGTAATGGTGCGTTGCCAACGTGAGGCCAGGATCTTAGGCCTAGAGAAAACGTAAGTTTACCGGCTATCTAATCCTCCGAAACGAAAAATGTCAACAACAAGCGATGACGTTATGGCGGCAGGAATATGTAAGGCGGTGCAGTGGTACCAATCCGGACGAGTTGCTATTAAACTTTACCACCTAGTCAGTTGTTCCAGTACTAGTGACTGTAAGCCTTTGGCCTTTTACGAGCTGCCTGGCAGGAAGGTAGATGTTCGATTTTGCAAAGGAGCCCGGTCTAATATGGGGAAAACAGTTGCAAGTATTGACGCTAGCCATAGCGCCAGGTAGCAGCATGAAAGGTAGTGGCACCAATCATGGAGACAGTAGGCTAACCATAAGACTTGCACATGTGATAAAAGACACGGCCATAATTAAATGATGCATTACTGCTAACTATGGTGTCTTTAGGAGACGATGACCTCATACCATCAGGAGAGTCACCTCCTTATTAACATCGTAGATATTAAGTATAAAAAACCTGCAAACCAGCAGGTTCAGAGCTACAGATTTTACTGAAACATTTACATATTCAAAAAAATTAATTAAGAACCATATTCAAAAAAAAATCACAAGTAACATTAACCTTTAAAATTATAGACACGGCTAACTATATAAGTCAAATGGTAAACGTAGCTACGCAAGACTTAAAATATGTAGTTATTTTAACAAATCAGTGCTATTTTACTACATAATTATGTCACAGTCGCAATCCGGACATTAGTTTATAACATTTAATTCACAAGAGCAAAATAGGGTTGGTAGATCACATGTGTCCAAAACTGCATGACTTGCTACTACATTATGTAAATTATCTTGATATTTAAATAAATTCACGCAAATTGAATCTAGCCCCAAAGTACGTAAGTAAGCAACGATACTAATACATAGAAATACTTAAATAGGTACAAAATAAATTTAATGAGCAGCCAGACCCGGAAACGCAGCCATCTAAATGTTCATCACACAAATGCCTGCCAATGTTCGATTCCCGGAACCACGGATTCCCGTGTACAATAGCCACTCGACCAGTGAGGCGGTCCTATATTATCCTTATGTATAATGTTACATGACCCTAACAAATGTAGCAAACATCTTAATAAATTAAATTAAGATTTAGAATTTGTAATTCATGTCGTGTATATTGCGCTTATTGGTATGTAACAATCTACATCAGGTTAACTACACAGTATTGAACCGAACTCAATAGCTACATTAAACATTGCACAATTGATTCAATTTCAATTGGAGCTGGATCAAATTAAATTCGGGCTGTAATTGAACAAACAAGACTGACCATGCGTAATGTGAAACCACATTTCAGTCCTAGGACGTACAGGTGGCGGCAATAATGTGTTCAACAATAGTCTCACATGCACAAACATATCAATATAGTGAGGCACACCGCAAACCACATTAATCCGTTTTAAAAATAGCCTTTTCTAACACACGACGTCACTGGTCTATTCTAACTGAATGTATTAAAAACAAAAAAAAAATGAAAAAATAAGAAGAAAAGCAAACGTTTTGTTTTAAAGAGAAAAATAAAATTCTGTATTAATATAATAATTTGATGTTAATATAATGTGTGCCGTAAAATGGATTTTATTAGTGAAAATTAAGCAATATGAAAATAATACTGCTCTAAGTGTTTATGGTAGAGTCCCAGTTTTGGTAAAGTAATTTCATAATACTTACTCTAAGACTTTTTCCGATACCAGTAAGTATTAAATGACTACGAACACCGAACTATGTCAGAATAATAACTAAATAAATATTCTTGAACAAATCAGACAAATTTAATCTAACCCCAAAGTAACACAAACACCCATAATACTAGCAATAAGTTTGCTTCTTGTTGCTAGTATAATGGGTGTTAGTCGACGATATTAATACATAGATATACTTAAATTCATACCAAAATAAATTTAATTAACACCAGACCTGTAAATGCAGGCATTCAAACGTTTACCACTCAAATGCCTGCCCCCGTCAAGAATCGAATCTGAGCCTTTGGTAGGTGGTGTAACGCATATACGCTAGCCATTCGCCTAACTCAAACAAATACAAGTGTTGCATTTATTAGTCAATTAAAATTATATCTAGTATTTATGAAAAATAAATATCAAACTGTATTGAGGTTTTCTTCGCGTTGCTTATTTTTGATCTCTCTTTATTGTATTGTAGAACTTACTAAGTAAGCTAATGATCAAAATATCGAAATAAAGGCAATGAGAATTAGAGAGAATCTAAATGCATCTTCATGCCCATATCTCTGAAGAGGTAGGCAAAGGCACAACCAGGGCTTCCACGACTAGCTGAAGACCCTAAGTCCCAGAATAGGTGGCAAGCCTATCGCCAACCGGGCACATATCGAATCCCGAGCAACAGTTTTTTATGATAAAATTAGAGGAAAAAAAATTTCCTTTTGATGCCCGACCCGGGAATTGAACCCGGACACTCATGCAGTAAAGTTTAACACCCGGACCACCAGATCACAGAGCTTAATACGGA
This sequence comes from Calephelis virginiensis, assembly GCA_002245475.1. Taxonomy (NCBI): domain Eukaryota; kingdom Metazoa; phylum Arthropoda; class Insecta; order Lepidoptera; family Riodinidae; genus Calephelis; species Calephelis virginiensis. The sequence continues at coordinate 342,574 of NJDC01000301.1, read as the reverse complement.
ACCAGAGCAGTCTCGGACCAACCAAAACATACTCTTTCAGGCCTGAGGCTAAGCGAAACGATAAAATGATACCTACCCAGCGCTGGCGTAATCGCTCTGTGGTACACCAGACCAAAGAGCCAACCTGCCACCGGGGAGATCAAAAGTATCATTACCTTTTCGCTTAGTCTCCGTTACACACAGTAAATCCAGGCATCTCTTATTAATTACATCAATCAATTCATTCATCTTCGCTTCCACTCCCCCTCTCACATTCCACGTGCCTATTTGACACTCTCCACTCCTCGATTCGCCTGTACGGGCCTGGCGTGATGGGTGGCGGCCCCCATCGCCGCATCTGCCTCTTTTCGTACCGACGAGGGCGGATCGGTACGCGTCGCCTCCAGGGAACGCCCTAACCCGCTCTGCGGTACTTTTTCGGTCCAGAATTGCAGTCCAATGTACTGGCAGGGATCGCGACGTGCACGCTTCTGGCCAATGACAATGAATGAAAATTTTTAATATTGTTTTTATAAGCAGTATTTTAGCGTTCATGGTAGGGCCCGAATTTTGGTGAAGTCATTTGATAATACTTACTCTGGGCCCTTTTTCGATACCAGTAAGTACTCAGTGAGGTAGATTTATCGAGAGTGTCCTGCCGATCTATGTCGGAATAATACATAAATATACTTGGACAAATTACACAAATTAAATCTAATCCCAAACTAAGCAAAATGCTAGTACCTATTATGAGTGTTAGTCGACGATTCTAATACATAGAAATACTTAAACTTATACCAAAACAAATTTAATATACCTGGAAATGCAGGCATTTAAATGTTCATCACATAAATGCCTGCCCCCGTCGGGAATCGAATCCGATCCTCATAGTTGGTCAATGAAGCAAGATGTGTACGCTAGCCCTCCGACTAACGCAAGTAAATGCAGGTTTTGCATTTGTTAGTCAATTAAAATTATATCTAGTATCTATGAAAAAGAAATATTAAACTCGCCTCTGTGGTCTAGCGGTCCGGGTGTTGGACAAGACTGCATGAGGTCCTAGGTTCGAATCCCGGGTCGGCCAACATAAAGAAAATTTGATTTTTCCAATTTTCTAATTTAAAAAAAATGTTTGTCGGGATTAGAAATGTGCCCGGTTGGCGATAGGTTTGCCACCTATCACATTGTGGGGCTTAGTGTCTTCGGCTAGTCGTGGGTGCCTTGGTTGTACCTCTGCCTACCTCTTCGGGGATATGGGTGTGAAGATACTTACTTAAATATAAAACTGTAACAAGGTTTTCTTCGCGTTGTTTGTTTTTGATCTCTCTTTATTTATTTTAGAACTTACTAAGTAACCTAATGAAAATCCACAAAATTCATTGTATTATGGAAACTAAAACAAAAAGGCAAACTGATTCTTTTTATTATTATTTTCATAATCTAGAATCTGACTTTTTATTCGAAGTTATTAAGTCGTCAGGGCACAATTGGCAGAAATTTAATACAATAATATAATTATTGTCATAACGTACTTTTTAAGCTATATGTATATAATAGCGAATTAACAGGCGATTCTCCAGGTAGTAAAAGAAAAGCGTTTCGTACATCATAGAAGTTATGACAGGTTATGACAGGGTCACACAACACCTGCCCAGCTAGTAAAATGAAAAAAAGATGTCCTTTAAACCTTATATTATGGCCCTTTTTTAATTGCGGCGAGGAAGGGTACTTACAATGAAAGTAGATTTTTATATAATAAAGGCAATGAGACTTACTGTGCTGAATTATAACCTTAAATGTAAATCTAAATGTATTTTCACGCCCATATCTCTGATGGGCAGAGACATAACTAGGACACCCATGACTAGCCGAAGACAGTAAGTCCCATAATGTAATAATTTGCAAGCATATCGCAAACCAGGCACATATCCAATCCAGTGCAACATTTTTTTATAAGAAAATTGGAAATACCATTTTTATGTTGCCTACCCGGATTAACTTATCTTCACAACTAGTCCTTGGCGGGATATGCTATGGCGGGAGGAATAGGTAAGGCGGTGCTATTAATCCGGGCAAGCTTCCTTACTTATTCCTGCCGCCATAATGTCACTGCTTGCCGTTGAGACGTTCCGGTTCGGGGGGCAAGGTAGTCGGTAAACTTGATTTGCTGGAGGCCTAACGTCTCGACCTCAGGTTAGCAACGCACCATTACCACCTTTGGTGTCTCTAGGCGGTGTGAATTTCTTACTTTCCTCATGAAGTTGTGGGAAAATAGCTAGAATACTGTTTATGTCTATCTTTATGTTTTTGCGGTCTATTCGCTACTCTTCTACGATATATTCCAAAATATAGCCTTTCTTCCAAATTACATCAAAAAACTAGTATCCTGACACTTAGAATATTAGTTATAGATTACTGCAATCGACTACCGGCTAATATTAGTAATCAATCCTAATCCAAAACCTACTGTAAAAGATTGATATTTTTATCCATTTTTATGTTATCGCTTGCCAATAACATATCTGTGGACAGGATTAATATGGCAATTAGGTATGGGATAGGCCGCGGGATACGCAGCTATCTAGATTGCTTGAAATCCATTAGATTGAGATACATTATTAACATTGGCCGTACATGGATAATACCAGCCGCACAACGTATAAGTGGTCAATTTGGTCTGGCACATAAATTATGTCTGCTACAATTACTTACGTTGCAACTTGTGATTTGTGCGATTGTTCTGTTCCGTTGTTTCAGCTACATACAGCCATTATGGACTGGAAGAATGAAACAAAAGATGCCGTTATTGTGTTCTTTTAAAAGACTAGCGTAGGCATTATTCTGTGATGCTAAATGTAAATAGCTCAGAAACACTATCGTCAGCAAAGTTATATACAGTAGTACTATTTAAATTACTAGCTGCTACCTGCGGCTTCGCCCGCGTTTTCACAGAAACCCGGTGTGCGATCGGGATTAAAAATAGCCTATATGTTAATCCAGGTCACAATCTATCTGTCTTCCAAATTTCAGACAAATCCGTTCAGCCATTCGAGCGTGAAAGAGTAACAAACATCCATACATCCATACTTACAAACTTTCGCATTTATAATATTAATAGGATGAGCTTCGGCTATATAATATAAACAAGTATTTCTTTCTCATACTTAAAATTCATTGCTAAGACTAGATAATGTCGATCGGATCATTTTATATACCTCCACGATATTATATCGACATAATGCATAAAATCTATCTATCGCCTCTGTGGTCTAGCGGTTGAGTTGTTGGACTCGACTGCATGAGGTCCCGGGTCAAATCCCGGATCGGGCAACAAAAAGAAAATGGGGTTTTTCCAATTTTCTAATAAAAAAAATGTTTGGGATTGGATATGTGCCCGGTTGGCGATAGGCTTGCCACTTATCACATTGTGGGACTTAGTGTCTTCGGCTAGTCGTGGGTGCCCTAGTTGTGCCTCTGCCTACTTCTTCGGGGATATGGGCGTGAAGATACTAATACATAAAATATCGTTATATGTGTAAAACATTACTCAAAACCACTGCGTCAAATCGTGAAAAAAAAAACAACTATCAAGTCGCAACGTAGTACTAATGGAATTGGAATCGATTTTTTGCAGTTACGTTCAAATCGTTAAACTGAGGCTTCCCAGAACAGATATTATATAACTCTAAAACAAATCGAAACCCTATCGGAATACAAAGCACCAATTCCAGTAGCTAGAATGGTTACAAGATATCATC